>OVAN01003283.1:0-29731 GCA_900406275.1 Anastatica hierochuntica
AACGGTACTACATCCAAAGCAAGGGGGAAAACACCACACGCTTCACGTTTCGGCAGTAGGCTCCGCGCCCACTGGAGGAGACTCTCCAATTCTTTCTATTCCTAAGTCATCTCGCGTAATTCTCAATCAATACCAAATTAAACCTATTCATTTAGGGACCTAGGTTTGCAAGACTCTCTTTCCTAGGCTCGACTTAGCGACCCCAAACAATCGCACTTAGGCGTATAGGACTTTATACATAGCAATACATATTACGTACACTTATTCGTGCCGAGACATATAGCTCGACACTGGCCGATACTCTAACCCTGGCCTAACGAAATTAGGGAATAACGAATGAGAACGAAGGCGGGAACTCCTCACCTTAGCCTAATCGAAGAGACGATTCTGGAACTGCTGACTGATGACCCTCCTTCTGAGCTTTTACCCCAAGACGATCCTTCTTCATCCTTCTTCTCCATTGCTGATCCTTCTTACGAAAAGGAACCTGAAATAGGAACCCGAACTAGACCTTAAACTGGAACCTACCAGAAATGGAAACTTACTATTTATGGAAACATACCATAAATAGAAGTTACCCAAAAAGGAAACCTGCCCGAAAAGGAAAGTTACTAAAAAGGGAAACATGCCCTAAAAGGAAACTTTCTAAAAAGAAAACTTACCAAATATGGAAACCTACCATATTTGGAAACTTCCCAGGCCAGGGGAAAAACGGTAATTTTGCTTACCGAAGGAAACAACGCTCTCGAGAACTTCTGTGGTCGTCTGCTACTCTCGTGAACCCTCGAACTCAGCTCTTCCACTCCCTTTTGACGCGGACAGATTCACTGCACCAACTTCCGGGACATGGTTCCCCACTCATATGAACTCGAATCCACTGTTCCTTTTACCGATTGATTCATATGAGTCCCTACAACAATCCCACAAAATATCAGACCCGAAAACCACTTTTAACCCTGACAGAACCGAGATACACTTTGAGCAACGTTTACTGGAAATCTGACAGATTTACAGCCGAACAAAAACAAAGCTACAACTCGCAAACTAACCGCTCAATTGAAGATCCGAACAGTCAGATTGAAGCCCTGGACGTCCTCTGTCCATAGCCGCCGAGCATGTTCCGATCAGACGCCGCTTGCTCTCGGAATCCTCCTTTGAACACAGACTGGTCGCGATCGCGATCTGATTCCATAGCCCTCGGTAGAAAATTCATAACTCTTAGAATACTCAATGAAATCACGTTTTACAAAATGTAGAATGATTGTCGGCGAGTGTAATACCTTCTGTAAAAATTTTGCATCGATCAGAGATAGTTTGGTCGGCCGTTTCGTCGTTCTCCCACGGTATGTTCTTCTGATTTCTGTAGAGACTGCACAGCATTTATCTCCTTTCTCCATTTCTCTCTTCTCTCCATCTTGTTTGCTCAAAACCTCTCTGGAGAAACTCTCTCTTCCTTAGGTCGACGGCTAGGAAAAATATTGGAGAAGAAAAATGATTTTTAGGTTAGCTTAGGGCTTTAAATTGGATAGGGTTAGGGAAATTCTGGTTCGGGTTAAGGCAAGGAAATCGGTTTGGGTTGAATTTCTAGTTTCTCTTCAATTGAACCGGGATTGGAAAACCGGGTATTACATTATCAATCAATAAATTTAGAAAAATTACTTTCTTAATGGGTTTTCCTAAACTTATTGATTGATAAGTTAAGAAAAAATTACATTCTTAATGGGTTTCCGAAACCCATTAAGAAAGTAATTTTTCTAAACTTATTTGTTTGACATTTTTTTGGTTGTTTTTAAAAATTTAAATTTTCGTTTGTCAAATTATGTATACTCAAAAAAAAGTTGAATGATTTGTACTTTTATTGTTCTAGATTAAATTTTGATTTTTAGTGCTTTTCCGATTGGCCTTTTTAAGATTTCATATTGATTTGTCACTTCAGAGCTATAAAGCTTTATATCTAGATTTATTCATACCTCTTTTTCTTTCTATTGGGAAAATTAAGTTGTAAGACTTTGATTTTTTTCAAGATATAAAGCTTTTAGGGAATTATATGTTGGATTATATGTAGATATATAAAGAGTTAGAAGAAGAAAGTACATGGAAAAAAACTCATAGGTCATATGAGACAGTTAAAGAATGTTTTACATATTTACTAAAAAATTGAATCACAGTTTTTATTAGATAATAGATAAATTGGAAAACATACTTTGGAAAAACGAAAGATTTTGAGTGATTTATGTGTTTAGTAAGTCCTATCGTCTCATTTCTTATTTGTTGAGTGTTTTGTTTAAGTGAAAAACTTTAGCAAATTGTGTGTATGTGTTCAGTTTAAACTTTTTCTACTAAGTTACTGGTTATTTTTTTGTATTGTTAATTTTAAAATTATTATAATTCCTTTTGTATGTAGTAATAAGGTTATCTTTATCTAAGTTTTATTTGGAGATGTCTACTACTAATTAGGATCCTCCATCTCTACTACAAAAATTTTGTGAACCAGGAACATAACCTACATTGCAGGACCATATCAACTACTACTCATCTTAATCTCTTCGGTGAGAAGTGGGATAGGTACTTCAAAGATGAGTTAGATTATATCAAGGCATCTCCATTTGAAGTTTTCTATTGGTTAGCAAAGGAAACTGAATTCATATGGTCAGGTACTCTTGATCTACTTACAAATCAGTTGATAACAAAAAGGAAGTATGAGATATGGTCCCTTCTTGGTGCTCAACCAAATCGATTTCGTTACACGAGTTTGAATTTTTTTTTACGAGATTTTTATGTGATCATTATCCCACTGATGATGTAGAAGTCGATGAAGTTATTACCAATAGGTGGACTAGAATGTTAAAGTAAAAAAATTATATGTCTTTGAAAAATTTAGAAGAAATGGCAGAGACATGATGTGCATGGACTTGAGAAGATCGAATTAGATTAGCATATCAGTTGATATTGGTTAGAATTTTTATGGCTTGAAAGAAAACTAGTCATTTACCTAGGAAATATATCCAACTATTTAGAAATATTGAAAGATTTGAGAACTATCCACGAGGTAGAGCTGGATTTGAGCTTCTTGTTAATTTAGTTCACGAGGATATAAAAGATTTGTGTAAACCATCTTAAGTCATCTACGATTTTATCCAAATTCTTCAAATATGGGGGTATGAGGCTATTCCGTTGATTGCCAAGAAGGCTAAGACCCATACATAAGGTATTGTAAGTGAGTGGAATGGATCTAGAGCGAGGATTGATTGCTTTACGCTAGAAGAAAGAACCAAGAAGGTAAAATTTGCGTTTTTAAAATAATGTGACGTTTCAATCATATTTGTTAATGTTGAAAGATTGTAGCATGTAGGTTGTATATATGTGAATAGTATGACCATTATGTGATAATTGATTAGTTATCAAGTTGTTGAATTTTGTCTACATGTTCGATATTAATATGCTTTCAATCTGTCTTTGTAAGTTGACATTAAACCTTTTCTTGATGATTATGATCAAGTCATCTTTTTTGAAACTTAAATGGAGGGACGAGATTCAGGATCCATTGATTAACAGTCTCATAGGTGGCATATTATGCAATATCGATTTGAAAAAAGTTATTGGGTTGGTCGTCGTTTGAAAATAAAGATCATTGGAACGAGATATTATAGGAAAATGTGAAGAAGAAGTTTTCTAGAGTTCTCTGTTTTGTTTCTTCTTTTCGTAGTCTTTGTTTATGTTTAATCGGTAAATGCTCTCTCTTTCATTAAACACTCAAAGAGAACTTGAATGGAGATGCGACGAGATAGTGAGAAGAGAGAGGATTTGAGGAGAGCTTGTGAGGGAGTAATCGAAACATAAGAGAGACATGGACAAAACATGTAGATTGCCCCACAAGCAATGATTAAATAAAGGATAAGTAGGAGTCACATAATTTGAATCTACGTGTGAATTAATTTATATTGATGTCTATAAAGCATTTTCATTTGCTTGTTCATTTCAAAAGCAGAAATTTTGATCTAGTTTATTCAGCATCATGTTGAAGAATAATTAAATCCGTTGAAGCTTGGATTCATGTGAAAGCTTTAAAGAATTTGTGTGTTTGAGTTTGAGAAAAAAAACTTACAATCTTTATTGCCGATCGTTTCTTGAACTAATATAATGCAAATGTTACTCTCACAATAACATTTAATAAAATTCTATAGACCAATACAAGTAAATCCTTACACTAACTAATCCCTTTCTTTTGCACATGCATAATTCGACATTGGTCCCTTCAACATAATCCAGTGTTTGAATCTTTACTCATGAACCGCATTTTCAACGGATCATACAATATCAATAAATTACTCATGAACCAAATTTGACTAAAAAAGGAAGAAGAAATTTGTATAATGAAAATCATACAAAAAATCATATAAATAAATCAGAAATAATATCAAGGCAACACTGTTTTGCATGTTGCTTTACTATGTCCAGTAAGCTTGCATCTTGAACATTTGTGTTCCTTTCTTGGACGCTTATCTTCCATTTCAATCTCTAAAGAAGACTTATACCTATTATTGTTAGGTCGACCAGCTTTACGCCTACCACATGGAGGTAAGCATTCACGTTGTTCAGCTTTTGGCGGTATTTGGATATCATTAGAATCCTTTGAATTGGATATATCGACTCTGAATATGCATCATACCAATAATTTTTCAAATAACAAGGATCTACTCACATGTGTATAGGAATTTTTTTCTTCTTAGCAACTGCAACGGCATAAACACAAGAAATGTTTTCTATATAGAGTACACGACAAGAGAAACTCAATTTCTCCATGTTAACTACACCATCTTGTGAGTCACTAGTAACATGGAATTAAGTCAAATTTATCGAATACACAACAAGCATATTTGCCTCAGCACGTAATTTGTTGATGGTACGCTTAACATATGACATAAACTCTGTGGTAAGTTTAGCAGTTGCTACTTGATGCTTACAAAACCAACACGTTAAAGTAGCCGTACATGATCAAGAAACTCTACAATAGGATACTCTCATGGTTATTTGGGCGCTGATTGATTTAACGATGTTAGTTGTGGTGATGTTATACATATTTTTTTGAAAATAAGCAGTAGGCCATAACCGAATATCTGCATCTTCCAAATAAGTCCTCAGCTTTGGATTAGCACGAAGTGTTTCATCCTTAGTATTATCAAACACATCCACTATGTATGTATTTGTAGTTTTATGAACCAAGTGAAATATTAATTTGTTCTAAACCTTGTGGTGATGTTTTTGTTAAGGTAAAAGAAGTATATTCCACGACTGGCAGACGAAAACCCTATGGAATAGCTATTTGAATAGATATATGTCTATCCGAGAGAACCACCAAGTCAGGATTATTGGAGATAACTGATTTCGGACGAGAGAAAAACCATTCACAAGCATCATGATTCCCTGATTCAATAATTCCAAATGAAGAGGATATATATGGTTATCACCATCTTGAGTAGTTGCCACCAAAAAAGTACCTCTAAATTTTGCTTTGAGAAACATCCCATCTACCGCGATAACCTTTTCCATAAATTCAAATCCTTTTAAACATGCACCGAAAGCAAAAAAGGTATTTAAATCCTTTGGTTAGCATCAACTTCCAGATCAACAACAAGAACGGTACCGAGATTTTCTTTATTGATCTTATAGATGTATTTGGGGGTGTTACTCATAACTACTTTCAGAAGAACCTCTCAACAATTCGTGAGCATGCTCTAAAGCTTCTCAAAGCTAGTGATAAGTAAGTGATAACCCATAGTTTTTAAGCATGGCTAATACCTACAAAAAGATCTGGGTCCAAATCCTTAGCTAATACCTCCAAAAGATCTAAGATAAATTGTCCTACAACCGTCGACGTAATATGCCATGTGTGAAATTTCTATTCTCAACAGAACATGTATGCTCATCAATGTATTTTCTAACCCAAAAATTTTCAGATGTTTCATCTTCTTTTGATGCTTGTATCTTCCAAGAACATCCTTTTTTTGCACACAACAAAAAAACTTTAATGCATCAAAATTATATTTCACAAAAAGCACCCATCACCTCTGTTGCAATTCATCATTGCTCTTATAAAATTCACCCACTGTAATTTTGACACTACTATAAGAAATAGTATTGTTGTTAAGACCAACATCTTCTTTCTCACCATTATCATGATTTACATGATCTCTGTTATCACCACGTGTAGGCAGTAATTCATCAACAATGGGATTCACAATATATTGGTATTTTTTGTTAATTACCGAAACGAAAAGCCTGACAAGTTAGTTTTGTAAACTTAGATAAAACTCTTGCCTTGTCGATCACTTTTTAGAAACATCGAAGGGGTTTCATTTGGCATGTTTTCCACCATCTTTTCAGGCAGTGTATAACTCAACTGGATATCCTCGACTGAATTATCTAGCTCATATTCTTCTTTCACAATAACAAGTAATCCAACAAACAACATATCCTCTATTAGAACAAGTAATTTGTTTCCTTTCGTTTGATCAAAAGTAAAGTGTCATATGCTCTTCAGTACCATTCACTGAAAATTGTATATGTATGTGATAAAGACATGTACAAAAAAACTCGACCAGAAAACAATGATAACTAATTCAAGAAAACTTTACCAATCAACTATCTTTGTAAAATAACTTTTCTGTAAAAGTTTACCAAATATATGTACATTATAATCAAAACATACTAACTGTTTGAACAAAACTTTACATAAGAACTCCATAATAAAATATAATGTAATAACTATGCAAATATAATTTGACAAAAAAACTTTGCTACCTAAACTTTGCAGACTAACTCTTCTAAAAACTTTACCAAACAAATATTTATCAAAACCAGTGCGATGACAATGTTTGCAGAATATTTTTTCCAGAAAATTTTCCAAACAAATTTGCACAAAAATCAGTGTAAAACTATGTGAAACTAAATCTGCTTAACACTAAATCGGTTAACAAAGATCTTTCAAGCATCATCTCTGACGAAAAAGATGCATTTATATCGGGAATATATATCCCATATAATGTCATTATTGCCCACGAAATTCTACATTTTCTAAAGGTACGTGACCAATGATCTAATGATTATATGGTCATTAAAACAGACATTATTAAGGTATATGATAGATTAGAGTGGGATATTATCCAAATGACGATGATAAGAATGAGTTTCTCTCTTAAATGGATTGAATAGATAATGATCTGCATACGCAAGGTTACTTTTTAGGTCAATATTAATGGAACTCTAAGGTGAAAATTATAACCAGAAAAAGGAATAAGGCAGGGAGACTCACTGTATTTGTACATGTTTATATTATGTCGGAGGTGCTGAGCCAGATGATGAAGAATGCAGAAGAAAAAGTTGTTATCAAGGGTATTAAAATCAGTAACAAGAGTCCGCCAATAATTCATCTCTTATTTGCTGATGACTCTTTTTTTCTGCCCAGCAAACCTGTAATCCTGTAGGATTATTAAAGACGTTTTGAACGAATAAGAGAGAGCATCGAGGCAAATGGTGAATACAAGGAAATTCGCTATTACATTTGGGAGAAGAGTCTCGGATAATATCAGAACATCCATTCGCATGAATCTCCAAATTTTCAATGAAGGTGGATGTAGCAAGTACCTTAGATTACTAGAACAATCTCTGATAACTCAACTGGATATCCTCGATTGAATTATCTAACTCATATTTTTCTTTCACAATCTCAAGTAATTCAACAAAAAACATATCATCTACTAGAACGAGTACTTTGCTTCATTTGGTTTGATCAATAGTAAAGTTCCATATGTTCTTCAGTACTGTTCACCAAAAATTGTATATGTATGTGACATATTCGTGTACTAAAAAAATCGATCAGAAATAATGATAACTAACAATGCTAGAAAACTTTACCAATCAACTATGTTTGTAAAATAACTTTTCTGTAAAATTTTACCAAATAAATGTACATTATAATCAAAACTTACTAATTGTTCGAACAAAGAATAGTTATATAATAGAATCAAATATAATAACTATACAAGTATAATTTTACAAAAAAAAACTTTTTTACCTAAACTTTGCTTATTAACTATTCCAAAAAATTTACCAAACAACTAGTTATCAAAACCAGTGTGATAACAATTTTTGCAGAATAATTTTTCATAAAATTTTCCAAACAAATTTACACAAAAACAATGTAAAAACTATGAGAAACAAAATATGCTTAATACTTGTTCTGAGAAAATTTTCGTGATAATTATATCAAACAACTATGCATCCAGAAAAAGGAATTAACTATACCCATAAGTAACTTTTCACAATATTTTTCTACGAAGACTTTATCGTATAACCATGCATCACTATCAGTCTAATAAATTTTTGTAATAAACTTACACAATAAATGTGCACGGAAAAGTTTACCAAATATCTATGCATCATAATCAATAGAATAATTGTGTTTGAAAACTTTACCGAACAAATTATCGCCAAAAATTTCACTACCTAATCTTTGCATATTAACTCTACTAAAAACTATATCAAACAACTATTTATCAAAACCATTGCGATAACAATGTTTGCAGATTAATTTTTCTAGAAAACTTAACGAAACAAATTTTTTTAAAAATTAGTGTAAAGACTATGTGAAACTAAATAATCTTAATACTTGTTCAGAACAACTTTTCATGATAACTATATCAAACAACTGCGCATCCATATCAATGAAATAGCTATGCGCAAAAGCAACTTTCCAGAATATCATTCTACAAAAACTTTAGCGTATAGCCAAGCATCGATATCAGTATAATAAATTACAGTAATAACTTTACATAATTAATGTGCACGTAAAATTTTACCAAATATGTATACATCAAAATCAGTGGATAAACTGTGATCGAAAACTTTATCAAACACTTTTTGGCTAAAATCAGTGCAACTATAACTTTAGAATTATTAACTATGCAGTACATATCTTTTGTTCTTGTAGTACTTGATTGTGTTTATCGGTGCATGTAGAATTTGATTGTGTTTATTTATTTAAGGTGATTTGTTGTTAAATTAGGTTTTCATGTGATGATTCATGATTAGATGTATCCATAATATTTTTCTTTAAATATTTATGTAGTTAAAAGGATAATATCACTCAAGAACAATTGCGTCAAAATTAGTGTATATGTTTAATTTGAAAAGATATGATCTATTCTATTAATCTTGGGGGTTTTTTTGGATTTTTTCTCAAATATTATGTGTATTGAACTCAGTCAAACATATATAATTTTCATAGATAGTCACATATAATGAATTTAGTATATTTTTTTATGTTGTGTTCCCCAAAAATTAGTATAAAATAAATTAGTTAAACTTTCAACTTAAATCCCTATGTACTTAGTGTAACAAAAAATCACCATGTATTTTTCTGTCTATATATATATATATATATATATATATATATATTATATGTGAAGTCGCTTGGTGACGTGGCGAGTTCACAAGATTTATTGGTGACGTGATGCAATTCTTAAACTCGCCGGTTATGTTTTTTTTAAAAATGGATTTTCGCTTATGTGTCGCGTTCTAAGTAGCTAACAATGATTTTTCGCTTAAAAAAAGGACTCGCTTTTATTAAAGATTATACTAATTCTACTGGAAATAACATATTTATTAAGATCGAAAAAATAATATATGTCTCGTGTTTATCTTATAATGATCATGGTTTCTTTTGTTTTTCCCAGAAAGACTCGTGTTTATCTTATCACAATCCTCCTGCATTCATGTTCTTATTCTTTATAGACGATTTTATTCTTTATTTTTTTTCCACTGAGATTTGGTTGAGAAGCTTAGGTTGAGGAGCTGCTAATCACTTTCTTTGCATACACGTAAAAACAACATTAAAGGCATGTTGGGATAATATTTTTCTTTATATATTTATGTAGTTAAAAGGATAATATCACTCAAGGAAAATTGCGTCAAAATTAGTGTATATGTTTAATTTGAAAAGATATGATATATTCTATTAATCTTGGGGTTTTTTTGGATTTTTCCCCAAATTTTATGTGTATTGAACTCAGTCAAACATATATAATTTTCATAGATAGTCACATATAATGATTTTAGTATATTTTTTATGTTGTGTTCCCCAAAAATTAGTATAAAATAAATTAGTTAAACTTTCAACTTAAATCCTTATGTACTTCTTCGTTTAACAAAAAATCACCATGTATTTTTTCTGTCTATATATATATTATATGTGAAGTCGTTTGGTGACGTGGCGAATTCACAAAATTTGTTGGTGACGTGACGCAATTCAGGAACTCGTCGGTTTTATTTTTTTAAATGGATTTTCGCTTATGTGTCGCGTTCTAAGTGGCTAACAATGATTTTCGCTTACAAAAGGGTCTCGCTTTTGTTAAAGATTATACTAATACTACTGAAAATAACGTATTTATTAAGATCAAAAAAATAATATATGTCTCGTGTTTATTTTATAATGATCATGGTTTCTTTCGTTTTTCATAAAGGATAACCTGCTCGTGTTTATCTTATCACAATCCTCCTACATTCATGTTCTTATTCTTTATAGGTCATTGCCATTAGACAATTTTATTCTTTCTTTTTTTCCACTGAGATTCGGTTGAGGAGCTCCTAATCACTTTCTTTACATACACGTGAAAACAACATTAAAGGCATGTTGAGATAATAAATCACCTGTTTTTTTTTTATTATTTTTTAGTCATTTGTGGTTCGGGTGGATGGCGGCTCTTTTGCTTATTGTTATTAGACAATTTATTATTATTATCATTAGACGATTCTTGTGTTTTTAGATTATAGTAACTTTTCGACTTCTGAAGATTACTCAGATGATGATGATGAGGTATACAAATCATCCAGAATATCGCGTCACTTTTCTTCTCCAAAGGATGGTGGTAGCGATAGGGATTTATAGTTTTTTAGGTTTTTGGTTTTTGTTTGAGTTGTCTTTGTTTTTGTTTGAGTTTGTTTTTTTAAATGTTTCGTCTTATTTGTTAGTTAAGTCTATTGTTTGGGTTTTGTGTGATACACGTAAAATTAAATATAAAAATATCCTTAAAAATTTAGGTTTTGAAGTTAAAAACCACATAACTATAACCGTAAATTTAAAAAGTAGATCAAAATCATTATTAAATATTGAAAAGTTATAAATTACAAATAATATCATCCAAATTAATCTAAGATTTTTAATATCATGTGAAACAACGTTCTTAATTAAATACTATGATTTTATCATGTTTGCATATATAATAATTAATAATGAATGTTTTACTAGAAATAAAGTATTTAATATTAAACTTCCAATGTTTAATGGAAATTAAAAATTTACTTATTTATGTAAATAGAACTTTTTTCTTACACGAAATTGGAAATTTTATATATTTGACTCATATCAATAATCCGATCAATTAGTGGTACGTGCCGGAATCTCGTAAGTTATAATTTGATGACATGTCATGCTCATTTCGAACATATTTCGCTTTATATATTAAGATGCTGCACTAGCCATAGTTTTTTATTTAACGCATAAACAATGCATTATGTCCCAATCCGCCATTGTATGTGTTAAACGAAATTTTTTGACTTTCAGCTATTTATATCTTATCAATGGGAAATGTCGTGTATATTCGGGAATCACAAAAACTAAAATTCAACTTTGGCATCAACTGGGCCATGTGTAACGTGACACTATTTAAGATTTTTTTACCTTTCTTTCGGCAAATATAAACTTTTTTTTAAAAAAGTATAATTTAGCAATGAGGAATTTAAAAGACGTGTATTAGATCTCTAACAGGGGTTGTTTGTATGCGACCTAATTGCATTTTCGTATAGATTAAAGGTTATCTTGGTTTGTTATTTGATTTATCTATTGTGATATCTAACTAATTAAAAGGATATAACAGTAGCTCCTAAAGGCTTCCAACTCAACATTTTGTGATGTCCTCAGAGTCTACCATCTCAGCATCCAATTAAATCCCAACTAAAAACACAACCAGTTATTTACCCAAATATTTTTCGAAACAAATGATCCATTGCATCCTTTTGCTTTCCCACTTTTTTCTCACTTCATCTTCCCCTCCGTTTGAGACCTTAATCACCACTACACCAACCATTAATGAAGATCAATTCCACATCTTCCCCTTCCAATAAAACCCACGACCTGAGACTTCACCTTCCTCAGATCCCCAAATATCTTTTCCCGGTTTCAAACCTAGATCACCCACATCCACCAAAAATACTTTAAGGGCACTTTCGGAGGAGTCGAAAGGTAATGATTTTGTAGTGGAGCTTACGGGGTATTGTCAGGAGATGAAAGAGATCCATTAATGAAGAGGGAAGGAGGAAGCCATGGTGTAGAGCAATCCATCTTTTGTCATCATCATCTTCTTATTCTTCTTCTTCATAGATTAAAAGAAGCTTCAAGGTATTAAAATTGTGGGTTTTTGGCTACTAAATTAGATTTCAACGGGTTCCGTAAATTATGAAAAGCCACCGACTCTCTCTCTCTTTCACCCTCTCTCGGATCTCTCAGAAGCTCTCAGCAGGGAAAACCCTAAAAGATCTGAGCTTTCTTTACACTTACAAACATTGTGCATTAGTTTACAATAATCGGAGTATCTTCTTGGAGAAAGCTTGAGCAACTAGAATTCAAATCAGAGTCGGTTACTTATCTCTCTTCCTCTTCCGATTCGTCGTCTTCTCCGGCTCTGGAAACCGTTTCGTGAGTCGAAGGCATCACGGAGCTCCGAATTCTTCAAACGGGTTTGAACAATTGTTTCACTTTTGATTCCGCTTTGACTCAGGTGAATATTATCGATGCACATGCTATTGTTACTATCTGATTCTCATCGTTTGCAACTTCTCTTTGCTAAATGAAAAAGAAGAATCTTAGGAAGAACACAAAACTCTGTTATTTCTAATTATATTCTTTTATCTCTGAAAGATAGAATTTTCGTAAATCTCTATAATTTTTGGTTTATGTTTTGTAGTTGTTGCAGTTGGGGAAAGTTTAGTTCATATGTGTATGTGATAATTCGGTTTCCTCAGTGAAGAAGGTATGTCAAGTTATTTACTTTTCTTCTGGGTATATGTAAGAGATCGGTTGAAAATAAACATCCTTTATTTTTGAAGCAGAAATCCAGAGTCAAGATAAAAGTTAGAAATGAGAAGGATACTAAGGATTTTTGTTATTCATTAGATAAATGGCAAAGGATGTTGTTATTGTTCAAGGTATGAGCTTTTATTTCTAGATTTCATGGTAATTTTAGCTCATAAAAGCAAATTCGACAACAAGATTGAGGTAATACATTGATATATTGTTTCGTTGTGGAATCTATGCTTGGATATGAAATGGGAAGAGCTTGGATTTGCTGACTCCAACCGATTATATATGTATGTAGAAAAGGAGAGAACTTTTTTGAAGGAAGATTGTTCTTTATTGGGACATCACCTCTTCATACAAGAATCAACGAGAAAAGCTACCTTTGACGCTTCTCTTTCTTTGTTTTTCCCATTTTGCAAGCCAATCTCTTGGTAAATCTTATTCGCTTCAGTTTTTCTATACAACCTTCTAAATTTTAAACTCTCTCTCTCTCTCTCTCCCTTTCATTTAGAACGTCAAATTTGATTTCCTTGGCCAATTCAGAGAATAGATCATATATCGCATAAAGCTTTGAGTTGATGATACCCGGTGCGAAAAGCCTTCAAGCTTCGTGATGTCTCCTTTTAAAGTGGAAAATCGATAATAAATTGGTATTTTCCTCCCTACAACTATATTGTTAACACGATTTGGGATTTTAAACATAAAATTTGGGATAAAAAGGGGGGGGGTTCAATATCATCTCATCTCTGTTCTTCTACGCAGGTTTGGGTCGAAATCTTATTTTGATCTATGAAAAGGGGGATTTTTATTCCTCTGAAATATATTTCGCAGAAGACAGGTAAAGAGTCAACTCTACCACTTCGTGGATTCCACATCGAGCCAGGACGAGGAAGGTGTATATAACTCTAATCTGGTATTTTCCAATAATGAGGCTCTCATGTGATCCCATGGGGATGCATCTACCAGTGATTTATGAGTAGTGTTGTGTTTATACTCTACTTCATGACATTTTATTCTGTAGCCTGATGAAGTTATTTGTTTGATTGAAATCCGGTGTAGCTCTTGGATGAAGATTCTTTTGTAAAGAAATTCAAGTCTCATAAGAAAGGTTTGCAGAGCCACAAACTGGAAACAATTGGAGATGTGCTCACAATTATTGTTATTTCAGGTAAAAGTGACATGGATTGTAACATTTTATTGTTGAAATTAGAACTCTCTGGGCATTGATGTTGTTTTCTTATTATGTGTCGCAGGTTTATTGAAAGTAATGTTAATGGAGTTATAAGGAACAAAGGTGTGTGTGGTCCAACGAAGTTTACGAAGAATGATAGCTTAACCGAAGAAGATTCTGAGGAGGAAAACAAAAACGAAGGCCATAGGAAGATGAAAGGTTGGATAGATGGATTTAACCAATAGTCATTTTTAATTCTGGTGCCATTAATATATTGTTTCTACATGAAAATTAGACCTCCACTCTACTAACTGATGGAACAACGAGAACTTAACATACATATCACTACACAGTTTATAATTTTTTGTTTCCTCTGATTCATACTAGCACCTCCATATATATTTTCTTTTTTTGGATAATATTGTATTCGTTTGTCTTTTTCCCTTTCGCTAAAATTAATATGACAATAGTTTAAACAAAAATATAGCTTTAGAAAAAGAAAGTGCTCACACACTTAGCATAAATTTTAATTTTGGATAGAGAAAGCACCTAAACTCAATTTATCAAGTATTTTTTTACTATGTATAATACGGACAAACATGATCAGTTTAAATAACAAGCTGCATGTATCGCTTTCGTGAATTTACTGCTTTTTTGTTATAAAAAAACTATGGTTCTTAATGGGATGAACGAGTTTATTACAAATTTCTCAAATATGTTAATATTTTGTGTACGAATATAATAAAATAGGATAAAACAAAACACTAATAAATTGAACCGCGATACGAAATTTTTTTTTTTTATAAATAAGACAAGGTCTTTCTGCATAATCTTGGGAAATACATTAGCTTGGAATCGTATTTGACGTTTAAGTTGTCTATACAGAATTTCCAATCTTGAATAATTGCATTTACATCATCATTAAAATATCAAAAAATTATGTCTTATATTAAAGTTAATAATAAAACAAATTAACTTAACACTAAGTTAGGAAATTTACAAACCTTTAAGATATTGATTTTAGTTAAATATAGATTCTCTCACAACAAATTATTTCATAAAAATATCTTTGAAATTAAATTCG
Organism: Anastatica hierochuntica; assembly: GCA_900406275.1. Classification (NCBI taxonomy): domain Eukaryota; kingdom Viridiplantae; phylum Streptophyta; class Magnoliopsida; order Brassicales; family Brassicaceae; genus Anastatica; species Anastatica hierochuntica. The sequence continues at coordinate 15,388 of OVAN01003283.1, forward strand.
CTGATATACAACTAATATTTATAAATAGCATATGGAAACAAGTGAGTAAAATACTTATGTTTTTGATATACATATTATAATGAATCACTAATAGCCTTGGTAAATTTGTTAATATTAAACAGAAAATATAGAAAAGTAAAATAGAAAAATTCAAATTAAATATAAAAGTTGGTAATTGCATGTGTTCATGGATTTTGTGTAGTTATATGTATAACCAATGATTCGATGTATTGCTGAATTAATTTTTTCTTTTATAGTTACTGAGCAATTATGTAATATATCCTCATTTTATAAAAACGGAAGTTAATTACATCTTTGTTTAAAGGAAATTCAAAATCGAAAATAAAATGATGTTATCTACTCGATGACATTTAACTAAAAGTCTAACAATTTAAATAATATTGTCAATAAAATTCAAAATCAAAATATTAAAACTCGAATTATTTTTGTTCGACATTAACAAGAAACAAAAATTGAAAATCGTATAGACCAAATATTTTTAAAATTGTATTTGTTTTAAAGATCTCCTATACGGGATTATAAATATTCAGTAGTATATTTCACGTTAATATATTAAAAAATACAAAAAAATTGAAATAAATTATGAAAATTTATCTAAAACAATTGTAAACAAAAATGGTGCTTTGTCTTAATTAATATATAAAATGTTCTAACAAAAAGAATAAATAAAATACAAATACAAATAATTTTTGCACTTATATAAATACTTCAAAATGAATAAAAAAATTACTTTTTCCATTGGAAGTATATATTTTAAATGAAATATATATACTATGGTGAAGACAAATTATTTTTTTAGAAATTTCAAAAAAAAAAACTACATTACTAATAAAAATTGACGCTATTTGATGGTAAGATTGTCTCCGGTCTAAAAAATATTTAAAATTTATATATAAAACATTGCAGCTCTCTATCAACGGAAAAATTAATTGTAAAGAAAAAATAAAGAAACATATTGTCAATTTTTGTATTGTATAATATACTAAGACAACGTACTTAAAGTATTTGAATCACATTATAAGAAGAGAATATACAAATTCTGCATTTTTAAAACTTATACTTAAGTGCGAAAAAAACCTATACTTAAGTATGAAGAAATTGAAGAAATCATATCATAATAATTTTGTTCATTTTTAAAATAGTAGCAAACTTTTTGTTAGTACTAAACCGCGCGTAGCGCGGTCATCCCCTAGTATAAAATAAAAGTTCATGCATTAGTTTATGGAAATAATTACCGGTGGATTTATTTGCGTTTTGATATAAAGAGGTGATCTCGATATATTTATTAAATATTCACTGCATATTTATTGGTAGCTAGGTGTTGGTTCGTGCCTTGCACGGACAAAGTGAAATCAAAGAGGAAAATTTGTAAAAGATGAAGAAGAAAGCATTCAACTTTGTATATTCATTTTCCTTAAGCATAAGAGCCTTGCGGCTTTACAAGAATATATATGAGAAAGAGTTTAGGTTAAAACAGTGTCTCTTATCATCAGATCATGCCACATGTCCAACTAAACTCATTAATGGTGCAAATCTGTTCTTCATTGATGCCTCCATTGTAGTACAATGCTCTTGCTTTTGACGTAAGCAACTGCTCTACTTTTTCATGTTCTAAGTTCCTTTGTTTTCAGCCAAAACGACTTCGTTTTTCGTTCTCTTTTCTTCATTAACACAAACAACTTCAACGACTGCGTTTTGGACTTGTAACGACCTTTTTTAGCCAACATCTTTCGCTCTGTTTTGCCTTCTGTTCTGTTTTGCAAAGAAGACTGTTCTTTAGTTCCATTACCCCCCTGCAAACTCGAGGTGGGTACGAAGTCCACACCGAGTTTGAATCTCAGAGAGAAAAAGACTTCTTGAGGCAGCGATTTTGTAAATATGTCAGCCAATTGCAGAGAGGATGGAATGTGTTTGATAACAATTGTTCCCAACGCCACTTTCTCCCTTGCATAATGATAATGAGTAGCAAAGTGTTTGCTCTTCTTATGCAAAACTGGATTAGCAGTGAGATGGACAACCGACAAGTTGTCACAATACAATTCTGCTGGTCCTTTTGCGTGAGTCCCATGGCACTAAGAAGATAGGATATCCAGGAGAGTTCTGCAGCTGTATCAGATACTGATCTATACTCAGCCTCAATAGACGACCTCGAGATTGTTTCTTGTCTTTTGGATGACCAGGAGATGAGATTAGAGCCAAGAAATGTACAAAAACCCCCTGTGGAACTTCTCGTCTCTTTACATCCAACCCAATTTGAATCGTTGTACGTTCTTAGAGTAGAGTCAGTATTTCTCGTAAAACTTATGCCCATCTGGATGGTTCCTTTTAGATACCTCAGAACACGTTTCAGGTTTGCAAAATATGCCTTTGTTGGTTTATGCATCTTCTGGCAGACGTAATTTACTGCATACTGAATGTCTGGTCTGGTCAAGGTCAGATATTGCAAATTCCCAGTCAGAGATCAAAAGTAAGTAGGATCTTGAAAGACTTTGCCCTGATTTGGATTTCTGTCTAGCTGCAGAGGCAATGGAGTGGATATAGGAGCACATTCTTTCATACATGTAGCCGTGTGAAGATCCATTGTGTATCTTTCTTGACTGAGAAACAGACCATCTTCAGTGTAGTGAGCCTGAATGTAGAGAAAGTATTGAAGTGGACCTATATCCTTCATATTAAACTTTTCATTCAGCGACTCAAGCAGCTTGTTGAAGAGTTTAGCGTCATTTCCTATTAAGAGAATGTCATCAACATACATGAGAAGGTAAAGAACACTGTTCCCTTAAAGATAAACAAACAGTGATGGATCCGGAGTGGTACATGTGAACCCAAATTCCAACAGATGAGTACTAAACTTGTCAATCCAAGCACGAGGAGCTTGTTTTAGACCGTAGATAGATTTCTTTAACTTGCAAACGTAATTTTGTTTTTCAGGATCAACAAAACCCGGAGGTTGTCTCATGTAAACTGTCTCTTGAAACTCTCCATGAAGAAAAGCGTTTTTGACGTCTAACTGCTTGATGATCCATTTTTCCACAGTAGTCGTGTGCAACATTGCTCTAATCATAGCCGTTCTGACAACCGGACTGTAAGTTTCTAGAAAGACTACCCCTTCCTCTTGATCATAGCCTTTTGCGACCAACCGATCTCTAAGTTTGTCTAGTGACCCATCAACCTTTAACTTAACCCTGAACACCCATTTGCAGCCTATCAAATTGACATTCTCAGGTAACAACACCAGATCCCATGCATCAACCTCATGACAAGTTTCTACTTCTTCAGTCATAACTTCGTTCCAACCAGGATGTTTCAAGGCACTAATAATTGTTTTTGGTTCCTGAGGTAAATCTTTAACAGCAACCATAATGTATCTCAGATTTGGCTTAACTATTCATGTCTTACCTCTAGTTGTCATTGAGTGTTCATTGACAATTCCAGGTTGAGGTTCCTTTGTAGGAGCAGAGGATTGTGGTGTATTTTCCTCAGAGTTAGTTGATGATGAGGACTGATTCGTTGAATCAAAGGCCAATGTAGCAGGTACTTGATCTGATTCAGTTTCATGTTCAGAAGGAATATCAGTATGAGATTCAGAATTGGTTTCTGCAGTTGATGAAGTTTCTGAGGCAGAATTGATATCCATTTCAGGTTGTGGCTCTGGTTCAACGGGTGGAGAAGGAGTCACGGCAGTTACACTTTCAGCAGTACTATATGATTCTGAACTTGAGCTAGCTGTTGGAGTTGTTATAACCGTTGAGCAACCAGATAACCAGGCAGAATGCAAGGGAGTTTTAGCTCTAGGCACAAAGGATGAGTATATGTCTTCGTAGGGGAATCGATTCTCTTAAAAGAGAACATGTCTGCATATGTAGACACGACCAGTGGGAGGGTGAAAACATCTATAACCTTTGAACTTTTCATTGTACCCCAAGAAAACACATAACAATGATTTAGGATCAAACTTATTTTCTACATAAGGTCTCAAGTGTGTAAAACAAGCTGATCCAAACACCCTTAAGGATGTATATATAGGAGCATTTCCATTTAGTGCTTCAAAGGGACTGACCATATCAGAGGAAGAGGTTGATGGGAGTAGATTTATCAAGAAACTTGACGTAAAGAAAGCCTCCACCCATAAATGTTGAGGGATTTTAGCTTGAAACATCATAGTTAGACCCAACTCCACAATATGTCTATGCTTTCGCTCGGCTATCCCGTTTTGTTGAGGGGTGTACGGGCAAGAGATATAGTGTTTGATTCCTCTTTCACTAAAATGTTTTGAGACGGCTTTGTTTACGAATTCTCCTCTTCCGTCTGATTGAAAGACACTAATTTTCTGATTGTATTGAACTTCAACCATGTTTTGTAACCTTTTGAAAACAGTGAACACTTCAGATTTCAACTTCAATGGGAAAAACCAACAATATCTTGAAAAGTTGTCAATGAAAATGACATAATACTGAAATCCTTGATTAGACACAATGGGTGCAGGACCCCAAACATCACTATAAATTCTTTCCAAAGGCCTAAAGGCTTGAAAATCAGATTTAGAAAAAGGAAGTTTGCAAGACTTTCCCAAATGACATGGCTCACACATAGCCAAATTGTTTTTATTCAAGGAGATAGCTTTAGACTGAGACAAGAGCTTCAGAACTTGGTGATGATGATGGCCCAATCTTCTGTGCCAAATATCCTCACTAGTTGATTGTTGCCGTGTAGAATAAAAGGCCAAGAACTGTGGGTTATCCAGCATGTATAGACCATCATCCTTCCTTCCTTGACTCAAGAGCTTTGCTGTCTTTTTGTCCTTAACACAAACACCATCAGAATCGAACATGAAAGCACAAGGATTGTCTGAAGTAAGCTTTGAAACAGATAACAATGATTTAGTGATATCTAGACAGACTAATACATCTTCAAGAGGTAACGTACCTGAGAGAGCAGACAAAGCAATTGAGCCAATGTGTGTTATAGGAAGGAAATCTCCATTCCTAGCCATCACAGAATATGTTCCAGTGTAAGGCTGAGAAGTGTGAAGCTTACTCGTGGAATTCGTCACATGTGTTGTGGCACTAGTGTCGGGATACCACTCACTTCCAGAGTGTTGAGGAGAGTTTGAGATCCTCATAGCAGCAAAAGCATTGTTGGTATTATCATTGTTGAAGGCATGCTCAAAATGCTTCCAACATTTTAAAGCGTCATGGCCAATCCTTCCACAAATTTGGCAAGTGGGTGTGGTTTCATTCTCTGAGTTTCCATGCATTGGTCCGGAAGAAATTTGTTGATAGAACCCTCTACCTCTGGTAGAGTAAGAACCCCGTCCTCTATAGCTTCCAAATCTCATTGAACCACCTCTGCCTCTATTGTTATAACCTGCAGGATATCTTTCATAAAAGCCAGATTGAGTGTTAAAGGCAGAGTGATGAGCAGATTCTGGCTGGGGAGCCAACTGAGTTGAGTAGGCCAGTTAAGGATTAGCTTCAGGTTGAGATTTAGCTTCATATGCTTGCAGTTTGTCGTCAAAACCAGTGAGTTGAGAGACCACATATTCATAAGACTGATTTGGATTTGTATTCATAGAGCTTTAAATCACTATGGTTATGGACTCATATTCTTTCCCCAAGCCATGTAATACTACAAAGATCTTCATATTTTCCATAACAGGCATTCTTATGGAGCTAAGTTGATCGCATATACTCTTGAACTCTCTTAGATAATCAGCCATAGACTTGTTCTGTTTTGTAATGGTTTGGAGTTTCCTTTGAAGCTCAAACTGTCTAGAGGTAGATATGCGGTTAAAGTTTTTGGCCAAAGCGAACCATACCTCTTGAGAAGTGGGAAGATGATAGACATAGCCCAAGACCTCTTCAGAGAGTGAACCAAGCAGCCAAGATCTGACAACTTGGTCTTGTTGATACCACTTGACAAAGTCTGGATTACTGGTTTCTGTGGGCACACCATTTGCAGTTATGGTTATCGTGACCGGAGGACAAGTTTCAGAGCCATTGATGAATCCCAAGAGAAGCTGACCAGCCAAGAAGGATTCAAACTGAGATTTTCACAATAAATAGTTCTTTTCAGCGAGTTTAATCGTGACACACTGATTTATGCTTAGAGCAGCTACAGAAAATGAGTCAGGAGGATGAGCCATGTCTCTGATACCATGAAATCAAAGAGGAAAATTTGTAAAAGATGAAGAAGAAAGAATTTAACTTTGTATATTCATTTTCCTTAAGCATAAGAGCCTTGCGGCTTTACAAGAATATATATGAGAAAGAGTTTAGGTTAAAACAGTGTCTCCTATCATCAGATCATGCCACATGTCCAGCTAAATCCATTAACGGTGCAAATTTGTTCTTCAGTGATGTCTCCATTGTAGTACAATGCTCTTGCTTTTAACGTAAGCAACTGCTCTGCTTTGTCCTGTTCTGAGTTCCTTTGTTTTCAGCCAAAATGACTTTGTTTTGTGTTATCTTGTCTTTATTAACACAAACAGCTTCAACGACTGCGTTTTAGACTTGTAACGACCTTTCTTTAGCCAACATCTTTTGCTCTGTTTTGTCTTCTGTTCTGTTTTGCAAAGAAGATTGTTCTCTAATTCCATTACAAAGTATGTTTTCTTGTAAATTTAGTGCAAAAAATTGTTAATTTTTTAACTGTATGCAACAACCTTCGACAACAAAGCAAGGTAAGCAGGGTGAGTTTGATATCAATCGGTTTTTATCATATGAATTATTACTATTATTGTTACAAACTTTTGAGAAACAACTACAAGGACAATTCTTCAACGAACAAATCTTTCCGTTCCATCGGTCCTCGCTTGCACTACGGTGAAGATTTCCTATAAGCATGCCTCCAAATCTTCGGAGAATCGATCATCTGACCTCATAGTGTAGAAGCATTAATTAACCTTTAGTCAACCACTAGACCAAGGGAGCTTCACTGATATCAATTGTTTTTAAGCTACATTGAATTATTTAAGGTTAATGTTTTATTTGTTTTTAGATTAAAGTTCCTAATTAGATGGAAAGATTAAAATTTTATAGTTTAGGTGGAACCACATGATTTAAAAGGCCAATTTTAATAGTTATTTTTCTCTCGATTCATAAAATCATGCATACAAGTTGTAGGTTTATTGCATTTAGAACTAAGCTAACCATGTTTATTATCATTTAAAACGGGTACAGGTCATTGTTTGCATTGATCCTAACCTTGAGCAAAAAACATCGAGAGATACAATAAAACATTATAGCAAGAACTGTATGGAGAAAGGTACTTTACGTTCTATCTTTGCTACATTTAATTAATAAAGTGTAGGGGAGTAACTTTCAGTTTGTATAAACTCCCCCCAATATATAGGCACTTAATAAAAAGAATTCTTTCAATAATCGCGTAGGCGAAACATAGAAATGTATGTTGTGTAAATTGTTCAAATAATGCGGATGACTTTTTGTCCTTTGATTTATGAGTGCAGAGAATATTTTGAATCATACTTTTGAAATATGCGGATTTCTCGTAAGTTTCTCGTAAGGCGGATTGAGATCTGAAAAGGGAGAAGAAAGTCGGTTATGAGCTATAAAATACGCGAAAGAGTTTATGGAAGGGACACCGGCAATTTCTTGAAAGCAAGCCATATTTCTCAGTTTACGCCGGAAAGGAGGAAAACAGCGAATACGGCGGGCACACCTTGAACGTACTGAAGAGGAAAAGATGCGTGGAACTCTTTCGTCCATGTTTTTGGTTACTCGCTGAAATATTGACACGTGGATGAGAATGATTGAACTTAATGCTTATCTGAATTTGTATTTTCTCAGGGTTTGTATAATGGGCTTGTTATATGTTTGCTGATGTACATTCCCAATGGGTTTAATGGAAAAGAAATTGGCCGGAAAAAAATGAAGAAAGAAACCCAAAATGTAGAAGAAAAGTGTAACGCTCCCGATCGCTCCTTCCTTGTGTTTTGGCGCCTCTCTCCATGCCCGCTGGCTCACCTTGTCTTTCGGTCATGAACGCTACCTCGAGGAGGTTTTAAAGTCATGATTTACTGTCCCTACAATCACGATGTGATCTTTCCCTGTGCTTTTTCCTCACTCGCACGATTTCGAGAACTGACTTCCCAGAATGTCACACATCCTAGTGCTACTCTAACACAAGCCCACTTAACTGTAGAGTTCTCTCAGGAAAAGTGATCGAAAAGACAAGTGCACTTTGGTGACATAGGTAGTCAAATCTATCTTTATAAACTCTCTTCACATACTACTATGACTCTATAAACCGGGGTCTTACAAAAAAGTTTAATATTGTTGAGATTGAGATGATGGACTTGAAGTAACCTCACCCTCTCGTGCATGAAATTGGTGACACGAAGCATGACTTGTGCACTGAGATTTCCCAAGTGATCGCCTACTCTACCTCATTCATCTGCTCTTTCTCTGAGGACGATAATGATGATTTCTCGGGAGTTTTTTCATATACGGGATGAAGTTCTAATAGAACTGTCTGTGCCTCCCAGGAAACAGATCGCTAAGCTGAGACGCGGTTACTTGAAATTGAACTAATTTGTCGATTCCGTATTTTTTTAATACCTTCAACGCCCTAAAACATATATTTGTACACTAGTACCAGAAGCATAAAGATCATATCAACTCGAAAAAATCTCCAGAAATCCAATTCATTATGTTAAACAAATCAATTCAAAAACTATAAAGATATTAACTTTTGCTGATTATACAATTAGAGTTACTGGAAATAATATGAAAGGCATCTACATGAGAGATTATTTACCAAAGAAGAAACTACTTCAACCTCAAGAAGTGATGCAGAGAAAACCAAGCTTAATAACAAAATGTAGAAGATACAAGAGGTTGAAGAAAATCATTAGAGTTTCACGCTTTTGACCAAAGTTAATTAGGGTTTTGAACGATACTAATCTTCTTTCTTGTTTAATGGTAGAGAACAATGAAGAAGTTATTTTTTCTTATTTATTTGAAACTAGTTAGTTGGTCTGTATAATATGCGGACATTAAAATTTTGTAAATTTTAGATTTGATATGTAAAAAATTTCGACTTTCAAAATTTTCAACTGATATGATATTGGACAATAGTGTGCTTGTGTGGTTTGTTTTCCTTTGTTTTGATGTTTAAACTTAAACTTTATTTGGTTTCGGTTTATTTCAATACTAATTCCTTCCATTTTTTCTTTTATTTACCTCAAATCAAGATTTTAAAGTTCTTCTTCAAAACACGCAAAGAACTCAGAGAAATCAAAAATTGAAGATGAGAATGTAGGCTTTGTGGTGTCTCGTATTTATACTTTATATGGGAGAGGAGATTTCACTGTTTCGTAATTAGGCACATGCATGTATGTTTCTTCTTCATGAAAGTGGACAAATCATAGACGGAACGCGACCAAATAAACTGATGTTCAATAATTTTTCTAGTGTGCTTTTGAATTTTGCAAATAAAAAATGTATTACGTCAGTGATGATGACTCTGTAAGACTATCTGGAAGGAGCATTGCTTCCAAAATCAATAAAACTAATTAATTTTGACCCCGAGGAGATTTCTAATAATTTTATTATATAAAATTGAACGCGTTTAATGTGAGTTCGTCACGTAAATATAATTGTAACTCGTAAAATTTCGACACATGTTACTAGTCGATCGGATTATTGATTGACGGATGTCAAGTATTTAAAATTTTCAATTTCATGTAAGCAAATTTTCTATTTTACGTTAGTAAGTAAATTTTCTATTCCCATTAAATATTAAAAGCTCAATATTAAATATTTTACTTCTATTAAAATATTCAATATTAATTATTATATACACAAGCATGATAAATTATAATATTTAATTAAAAATGTTGTTTCACGTGATATTAAAAATCTTAGATTGGATGATATTCGTTGTAGTTCATAATTTTTCAATAACAACAATGGTTTTAATCTACATTTCAATTTTTATATTATAATTACGTGAATTTCAACTTTAAAATAAAATTTTTAATAATATTTTCATATGAATTTCTTGTGCATCACACGGAATCCTATCTAATATTATGATAAATATGAAAAACAATTATGATAAATATGAATAGATTTATGATAAATTAGATAAGATCATACACAGAAAATTAAATATAAATTATCATTAAAATTTAGGTTTGAAAGTATAAATTCCTGTAACTATAATCTGTAAATCTTATATATTAAGTATGAAGTTAGTTTGCACCAGATTAAAAATTGGACTAGTTGATTACTATGCTACCCTTATGATTAATTCTATTAATAACAAATGTTATTTAACTAATGAATTTATTAAAAAATAAAAACGAATTTGATAAATAAAAAACAAAATTAAGAAGAATATTAAAAAATTATTTAATTAAAAATGTCATGATTATCCTTAATAAATTATTTTAAAAAGTTGGTCTGATAGATTACTATGTTACCTTTACGGAATAATTTAAGTAATAAAAATTTATTTCATAAATTAATTTATTAAAAAAATAAATTGATAAATAAAATTCGAAATGAATAAATATATTAAAAAAAGTTTATTTTTTAAAAAGATCAAGATTTATTCTTAATGAATTATTTTAAATAATTGATTTATTCCTATTAGTTATGATATAAGATAAATTATTTTGAAAATAAAATAAATTTTAAAAGATATATTAACATTACTCAATAAATAAATCACGCTTTTTACATGAAATTTATTTATATTAAAATAAATTTTAAAATAGCTTAGATATTTGTTAACTCAAAAAATCACATAATTATTAAAGTGTCATATCTTTTACCTTTCAATAATCATAGATCAAATAAATTTAATAAATTATGGATCGAAATTTACAATCATAATTATTTAGTTTTTTTTGCGGGGTCGAATGTCAAAATCAAAAGTATTTTAATATTGTGCAAGACATATAAAATGGAGTAATTAGCATTTAAAAATAATATTTTTCAGCAAGTTCGAATATTAAAATCAGTAAAATATTTCTATCCTCTGCATAATATGCCAAATGGAAAATGCACTGCATTATTTGAAAATTCAATAATAAAGTGTATTGACTAAAATAAAAATTTTGAAAGTCAAAATTTTAAGATATCATATAAACATTTATATATATCAGATATGATAAATTTTACATTGATAAAACATATTCATGTTAACATATTATTAAATCTAAAAATATTTACTAACTTTTATGCCCGTATAAAATACGGACCAACTAAGTAGTTTATAATGTAAAATAAAATCATTTTTAGTTATTGAAAAATTATGAACTACAACCAATATCATCCAAATTAACCAATATAAAGTTTTAATAGAAATAAAATATTTAATATTCAACTTTCAATGTTTAATGGAAATAAAAAATTATACTTATTTATGTAAAATAGAAAATTTACTTACACAAAATTAGAATTTTTAAATACTTTGACACATTTCAATAATCTGATTGATTAGTGACACGTGTCGAAATCTTGTGAGTTATAATTTGACGACGTGTCAAACTCATGTCGAACGCGTTTCGCTTTATATAATAAGATAATTAGATGTTTAAAAAAACGATTCCTTAAAATTTTCGACTTTTAAAATTTTAATAATGTGATTTTTATTTAGACAAAAAAAATTATTATATGAATTTTAAAATAAAGTAGTACACATACTATTTGCCATATCATGTATAAGATATAAATATTTTACAGATTTTAAAATTCGACCCCGCAAAAAATATAATCATAAATACTATATTACTCCATTTACAATATCTTGCATAAGATTGAATATTTTACAGATGTTGATATTTGACCCCGTTAGAAACTATAATATTAAATTTTAAATTGTTTTATTCATGACTACAAATGTCGATTCATTATTTAGTAAATTTATTTTTTGTATAGCTATGTCGATTCATTATATTAATAATTATTTAAATATAATAAATTTATATAAATTATGATTGATTTTGTTCAGTAATGTTTATTTATTTTTTTTTAATTTATTTTATTTTAAATATATTTATCTTATATCATATTTAGAATTATATATATATATTATTTTTGATTAAAAATCAAATATATCAAATAGATTAAATAACTCATTAAGGATAACCATGATTTTTTAAGTTAAATATTTTTTGAATATTTTCTTTATTAATTTCGTTTTTTATATATTATTTTCGTTTTTGTTTTAAAAAACTAATTAAATTTATGAATAATTTTTTTATTAATCAAATAGTTCATTAAGGGCAACATAGTAATCATCCAGTCCAACTTTTAATCTGGTTCAAACTGACTTCATACTTAATATATAAAATATAAGATTGAACTTGTTAGACTATTTGCGGTGTTTTTTTTCGAACTTAAAGAAAAGGGCAATTTTTGTTTATTTTTAGGTGAAAAATAAAAGAACGGGATACATTTTAGTAGGGTTAAAAATGTCCAGAAATATTAGAGAAGAACAAAAAATTAATCCGTTGATATCATGTCAAAATCGACACGCGAGATTTTCAAATTTTTTTCGATTTGTTTTTAAAACCTCCAAGAGACTCTCCTGCGATGATACATCATCAACAGGCACCATGAAGACGACACATAAGTTTTTGTCTTCATCATTTAATATATATATATTGATTGATGATCGTCTTAGGGTAAATTTTAATGCTTTGATTTATGAAGATAAATACGAAGTGAATATTATTCCATTGGTATCTTGTATGGAGAAATAGTTCAATTATTAATGCTGACTCTGTGGTTCAACTATAAAAATTAGACGATTATACGAATCTATTACCTCAAGAACTATTTACTTTAACGACCTTATGTATACTCTATATAGATAAACAATATTATAAAGTGTGGAGGTCGGCACCAAGGGCATGGACTTCTGGTAAGGTTTTTAGAGATCCTTAAGGTTGCATTAGATGAGACGAATAGAATGGAAAGTAACTTTGACAACAAGATATTGATTGGTCAAGGTTCTTACGGAAGTGTAGACCATCTAGAATTTATTATTCAGGTGAACTTAAAAACGGTATAGTATCAAAATGTGCATTTTCGGAAATATTTCTTTAAAATTACCATGTTCGTGCACATCACGAACCGTCACCTAGTATATTATAAAATAAAAATAACACTAAAATTATTGTATATTACATATAGTATTTAAAACATCAATATCAAAATTAAAGCTAGGAAGATTATTGTAATGACCCGATCCGAAATCGGGATTAAACCGTGTCAATCAATCCGGTCGGTTCAAATCGAAGGAATCGGTTTAGGAGAACCGAAAATCCTAGGGCAAACCGCGTCTCCTTCTCCCTATTTAAACGCGTCTTCGCCTCGAGAAATGCACCATCCCGAAACCCGTAGCGAAGCTCTGTCAAAATTATTCCCCGAAACAGCGAACCCTAGCCGTCAAGCCGCAACCGAGCAACTCGAGCCCTCTCCATCGCCGTCGCCTCTCTCCGAGCCTACTCGTGCGCCGCAGCCACCGATCGAGCCCTCCCAGCCGCCGTTTTCTCCTTTACGTGAGCCACCACCACCGTTCCCTCCTCTCGAGCCGCCGATCGAGAAAACCCGAGAGCCCGAGCCCTCATCCCCGTCGAACCGAGCGCCGCAACTCCTCCCAGCCGTCGGTCGAGACATCCCGCGGCCGTCACCGTATACCCGAGTCTCTCAGCCGCCGATCCGAGCCTCTGAGCTTCTCCCCGAGGCCGATCGTGATCTTCAGCCGTCGTTCGAGCCTCCCCGTGCGCCGCAAGCCTCGACCGAGCCATCTCCGTCGCCGATCGAGCCGCCGTTGCGCCGTTCCTCACGAGCTGTGAACCCGAGCCGCCGATTACGAGAATCCGCGACTCTACCATGGCGTTTCCGGCGTTTGTGGGGTAGTTCCGCGTTTCGCATTTCCGTTGTTTCCTTTTTCGCATTTTCGTAATTGTTCCCGTAGAATGAGATCGTTTCTGTAAGTTTCTCGTGCCCGGTTTTAGGAGTTTCCATTTATGGAAACTTTCTACTTTTGGCAAGTTCCCAATTTGGAAAGTTTCTATTTTTGGAAGGTTTCATTTTCAAGAAAGTTTCTATTTTGGGCAGGTTTCCCGATTTAGAAAGTTTCCGTTTTTAGAAAGTTTCCATTTATGGTAGGTTTCCATAAATGGAAAGTTTCCTTTTTGAACTGGTTCCGAATTAAGGTCTAATCCGAGTTCTTTTCGGTTCAGGTCCAGAAGTTCAGTAGCTGTTCCGAAAGTCTCCTGTATCCAATCTCTGGATCTGCAGTTGCCAAGGTGAGGCGCTATTCCCGTAGCAATCCCCCGTAG
>OVAN01003284.1:0-20462 GCA_900406275.1 Anastatica hierochuntica
CCAAAACTAGGAATCATAGTGTGTATCTTGGTCCTTGTGGATTCGATCCCTAAAATACTATTGCGTTTGCTGTGCACTTGCAATGATATATTTCGGGTTAAAACTCTGAGATATCAGAAGGCCATGGATACATGATATGAGAGTCATTCCTTAAACCTTACATCAATCCTTGAAGTTACCAACGCCTTGAGGAGTGAAAAAGATCAAAGGAGATCAGGAACACGCTCGTTCATGCTAGCATACGACCTTGAAAGCCATCGCTCCATAGCTTTGACCGCAAGCCATGACAATGGAAATTCTTGCCGAGTGTCCATGCCATGGAAGCAATCCTCAGAAGCCTATGCCGAGCATTGACCTGGGGGCAAGGCCCTGGAAAGAGAAGAGCTTAGCGCTGGGTCAGAGGTGGGGCAAAGTAATTCGACCCCTAGTCAATGGCGTTCAACAGACCATGGAACCCTTGCTAGGAGGCACAGTTTTATTTATGCTTTCGATTTTTGTACTTAAAGTTTTCTATCCAATATGCAACGGCAGTCTAGAATAAAAATTAATTTTCAGCAAAAAAAGCGATTTAGCGCCAAGCTATTCTTTGAAAAGAAAATGTGGGTATAAATTAACGCTTCTGAAAATAACTAGACCAAGACAACAAAGTTTAGACCAGATTGACCACGAAAACCTAGGTCAGTGATGACTTGGGAAATTTGGCAATCCATAGAAAGGAACCCACAAGCATTACGATTGCCTGTGACTTTCCTTCGGGGAAAAGGGTTCGACCCTTAACCCACCAAGGCCATGTGCCCATTAAAAATTTGTGTACTACAGACAAGCTCCTAACCATGATCAACGTAATGTAGACAAGCTTCTAACCATGGCTAAAAATCCATATAATATGGACAAACTGCTAATTATAGTCCATGTAATACGGACAGACTCCTAAAACCACGACTAAAAAACCAAGCGTTGATGCGGACGAGCTTCTAATTATGGTTGATGCAATTCACCAAACTATGCGAGTTAGAAAAACGTGCGGAACATGTGCAACCATGTCCATTCTAGCATACGACCCATAGAAATTTTAAACAGTACAGTAACAATATTGGCCACAAAATTAAGGTTACGTGCCAAGGGAGCACAAGTCCAAAAAAGGCAATGTGCCCACAGGTCTAGTTCCCATCGAGTCCACGAACACACCAAGGAATGTACCGCTGATCACGGATGTGACCACTAAGGCCACGTGCCTAAGGACTACGAGTCCAAAAAGATCTATGTACTCATACATGATCAAACATTGTCGATTCTACGGCTTGATATTTAAACACTCTCGAGCTCACGACTCCTAAGTGTAAAAGTGTTAAGACCCAGTCTCCCGATGTATGACTTTGAATAGTTTGCCAATAATGAACCTTTGTTTCTCTAGGGCCATGTGCCCCAGGGCTTAGAAGAAGAATCTCAGGATTCATAACTCTAACGCCTAAAAGACCATGGTTCACCAATGCAACGTGTCCCATGGTACGACTTTGAATAGTCTGTCAATAACAAACTTTTGGTTCTTTAGGGCCATGTGTCCCAGGGCTTAGATGAAGAATCTAAGAATTCATAAGTCCAACGCCTAGGAGACCATGGTTCACCAAGGCTACGTGCCCCCATGGTATAACTTTGAATAGCAAGGCTTAATTGAAGAGCCTACAAGATCAAAGATAAGTCGAACGCTGATCTACCAAGATTCTAAAAATCAACTACCCTAGATATAGACTTGGGGTCCATGGTCTAAATCCTCAAAGAAGGATTTTTAGGCAGCCTAAGATGATCCTGTCCGTAAGACACCGCCGAGAACTGAGAGATGTTCTCTTCAGAGGAGACTCAGAAGTATGAAAACAAAGTTGGAAAATCGAGAAGAGGAATAAAAGGGCCTTACAGGCCCACTACGATAAATTTTTTTCGACCATAGGGGTCGAATAGTATTTAAGGCTATGCGGCCTAATCAAGAATTGGGGGCATGAAGGGCCAATATTCAAAAGCCCACGAAGGGGCCACTACAATTAGTAAAACGTTGGCAGATGCCAACGCCATCGTCAAAAATAAACAAATTCTATGCCCCGGGGGCACCTTCTTCTTCTTCTTTCTTCTCTTCCTCTTCTAGGGGATTCACAACGGGAGGATCCTTGGGAGTAGGGATACCAACGTTACCTCCACGGACAGAGGTGTTTCACCCTTGAGCAGTGCCTCCATACGACGCACCTCATGGAACTCAAAATCAAAGAAAGTCAAAGGCCAGTCTTTGTATAATCCGGTCAAGAAATTCCTGGTAATTTTCCACCTAACGTTCACCTCGGCAACACCTTCAGCGACTTCTACCTTGGCTATAGCCTAGTCTAGCTACTTGGCCTTGGCCTCTACCACGACCTTCAAGTGAGTCTCCTCCCCTCTGATGATGGCCAACTCATCCTTGGCAGCTTTTAGCTCCTCCCTCAGCTCCTTAACCTCTTGGCCCTTGGCCTCAGACTCCTTCTATAAAAGATCATAACTTTTTTTCTCGACTGAAAATTCTGCGAGGGCATCCTCACTGGCTCTTCAGGCCTTTGTGGTCTCTTCCTTCAAGGCTACTACATTCCTATCCTTGAGGTGGATAGCAGCTAGAATCTTCAAGAAAGATTGAAGTTAGCAACTGCTCGAGGATTTGAAAGGAAAGCTAATGTTCACTTACCCCAATGGCCTTGGAAAAGAGGTCCTCCTCAGAATGAGCTTGCTTGGCCACTATATCAGCCTCATCTATGACCAGAAAGCGGTGAACCAAAGCTTCATTTTAAGAAAATTGGCTAGGACATATCTCCAGTTTGTTGGCTACTTCAATGACCAACGAGGGCAAAGACTTCCTGAATCCCGCGTCTAAGAAGACCTCGTAAATGGCGATTTCTCCAGAGCTATAATCAGAGTTCCTATAGTAAGCCCCATGACATCGGAGGGGTAGACTAGGAGGGAGATCTAAGAGGATTCGCGACTCTTCTACGTTCTGTTGTGAGAGAACCGAAAGAGGATCAAGATCCACGATGGCCTCAGGAGACATTTTAAAAAATATATATGTCTCTGAAAGAATCCTATCGTAACTCTGGAAAGTCCTAAGAGAAGGAGAGAGGGTCAAGGAAAAGTTACCTTAGTATGAAGATGGAGCGGCTGAGGATATAGACGACGGAGCTGTTGTAGATCTGCAAATCAGAAGGAGAATGGTCAGAACATGCATGCATGCATGATTACCTTTGAAAAGGATCACAAAAGCAAAACCCTAGGACGAAATCGTGGAGATTTCTTCAATCGCATTAGCAAGATCAGTACTATGGTGGAGAAAGAGTTGCGAGTGATCGAAAATCAGCAAAGAACTCATCGGAAAAGCGAGATAGACGATGATTTCTAGAGGAGAGAGCCTTGATTTGACACAAGCGAAAGTAGATGATACGTTTGAAATGGCACAACCTTTTCAGTTTCTTGCCTATATAACCCTAATTGTGGTGGGCCATAATCAAGTAACTCAAGAATTTTGGCCTAAGAAATCATCAGCAGATGAGGTCCACTGAAACTAACACGAGTCACCAAGGATGGAGCCTTAACGGAAAGGATCAACGACGCTGGCAATAGCCATGGATCTAGCCACGTTTATTTAGTCTACGGGGCTAATCCTGCACTAAGGTTAAATCGAAAATCTCCTAAGAAAGAATCTACTCTTCAAATTCTACACGTAGAAAATGAAGAGTGGGGGACAACTATTTTGGGGTAATTTTATTCCCTTAGAGCCTTACCTTAACTAGATCGGGAGCACAAGCTAACCCCTTAGTTGGATATGTTAAGGTCTTAGCCAAGGCAAATAGCCACGCCAAGGCCACGAGCCAAGGCTGAGCGAATATTTTCTATTATATGATTTGAATCTTAGAGATAGAGACAATTGTCTTTTCGATTTTTTGGAAATATTCCCTATTGTTCTCTCTCATCATCTTCTTATATACTACTTGTTTAGGAGTTTTTGAGAGATTATTTAGGGGGAAGAGAACAAGAGCAAAAGATGTAAAAAATACTTTATTAATATGTAAAGAAATCGATTACAATGTATGAGTTTTGAATAATGAATTTTAGATACTTGAATTAGGGTTATTCCCTTTATATTTATAGTATTCGAATAAGAGTATTTTCATAGTTTTAATTGATAACAATCTCAAGTGTTGTTATCTCCCGTGAAGATGATTTATATTCGTGCACCCACCACAAATATTGTAATAGTAAATGTTTGTCCCTGAACCAAGGAAACGATAGATTAAATACACTTATTGTCTTAATCATATTAAAAAAATTCATTACTATCTATTCCACAAGATTTATCATCATATCTTTTGGATAAAACTTTCAATTATGACTACGGAGAAATCACTTTTTAAGAGTTCTACCCTCGTGTGACTTTGTCAAAATCTTTACTTTGAGAATGAAGGCGACGGATTGTGAAAAGAAGGTAAGCATTTGAAAGAAACTTGATTTATAATCACTTTTATTTATCAAAATTCTGACTCGATACCCGAATTCAATGATTTGATCTACCCACTCACAATCATCTAACTAAAATCTTTGACAAACTTAAATATGAGGTAACAAGTGATAGATTTATGAAAAAGAAAAATTACATTCATGTGTACTTCACGAGAATAATTACAAGAAAATGGACTTTGCGCTTTAGGTGTAGTTTGTATAAGAAGTATTTTCATTAACAGAGGATTATTTCTATATCATTATATGATCTTATGGTAACTCATTTTTTATTGAAATTGTTAAAAACCTTAAACATATTTGGTAACCAGTAAAGTGAGATCTAGAGGATTTTAGTTTCTAATGATTTAACTAATGGACAAGTGATTTAGGTTTTAAAAGAGATAAATGACTCATGAGGCAAGTGTTAATGAAAGATGACGAATTCAATGTATGAATCTTATCTTCTAGAAGACTTTACACTTGTAAGAACAAGTTCGACGTACGAAGCTAATGTTCTAGAAGTCTTCACAATTGTCACTTACTATGAGATGTGTCATATTGTATAAGTGAGAGGTGTCATATTGTATGACTCTTTGCTCCACATTTGTCACTTAAGATCTTCAAACTTGTCACATACTCAAGCTTGATGGACAGTTGAGATTAATCTGCTCAAAGCTTAATCAGGAATTAAGGTCCATATCTCCATCTGTAAATAGATGTCTTTGCTCCATCCTAAAGATCATCACAAAATTGAATAAGAACACATCAGGAAAGTTTTATAGGTAAGGGAAGACAAGTCTTAACTCCAGCTTAAAGTTCAAGCACTATTTCATTCATAAAAGTCGTTCACGAATACTTCATCGCTTCAATGAATAGAGCTATTCCGCTAATCCTCCTCATAGATATGTTGAGTGATTAGTCTGAATACGTTAAAGATCTTAGGATTCATGTAAATTAAATTTACATGTGGTATCAGAGCGGTTATAAACATCTAGTTAATCCGAAAAATGTAATAGATCTGTGATTTAGATAATGGAAAGTAGATCTTAACCTAGGTAAGGGAAAATTATTTCTAAATTAATATTTAAGTTTGTTCGTGCAAAAGCTATGCACATGAGAACTTTTCCGAAATTATGAATTGTATATAATCCATGTATATTCTATTTCAATCTCTGAAATAACAAATAATGTATGTACAAATTATTTTGTACATAATTTATATAGAACCAGATTAAGTAATTGGTGCATTATTTGTATTTAAAAATTTATATAAAATGCAAAATTAGGGTTAATATATCACTACAGTGGCTTAATCCTAAAATGATTTGTAAAATGAAAAATTGTCTATAAAATAAGTATTTACCACTTCGTGTAGTAAATAGTTATCCACATGTATTTTATAAACACAAACTAAGATTAAATAACTTATAGAGTGATGATATATGTATAAGCTATATTCATATAAAACTTATTTAAGTAATTCAATACATCATTCATGAATGTTTTTGAATACTATGATTATTGGTGAAAATATGGTTGCTACCCACATGAGCACCATAATTTATTTTCGTATGTTTTCAATCATTATATGTCTATGTGTGTGTGTGTGTGTTAAATTATATCTTGAAGGTTAAATTAAAACTTGTTGTATCTCTAATCTTGCAGCATCTTTTCCAATACTTACCAGAACCAACTTCTCAGAATGGAAAGAAAAAGTGGAGTTCACATTAGGATTACTCGACTTGGATTTGGCACACCGTGAGGATGAACCATATCCACTAACAGGCAACAATACTGAGGATGAAAAAGATTTTCATAAAACTTGGGAAAATCAAATAGATTGAGAATTATGTTTTTAAAGATGACAATAGCTAGCAACATCAAAACTTCCTTCCAACATGCATATAATGTGAAAGCTTATATAGCAACCATAGAATAACGGTTTAAGACTGCATACAAATTCCTAGCAGAGAAACTTATAGCGGATCTTACAATCATAAAGTATGATGGCACAAAGACTATGCATGAACATTGAACTGAAATGCCCAACCTTTGCAGCTATATTAAAGAATTTAGGAATGAGTGTGGATGATTAATTTTTTGTCCAATTTATTCTAGATTCACTACCAGCTTAGTATGGACCATTTCAAATTAATTATAATGTCATTAATGATAGATGGACGATAAATGGATTGATTAATAAACTGGTTCAAAAGGAGGTTAGGTTTGGTCGTGAAGGTTTTAAAATTGCTTGTTATCTTCAAAGAGAAAGATGGGAAAAGGCATCAAGTGAGCCATAAAAGAGCATCAACATAGTGAATGATAAGTGCATGAGATAAAAAGTATAGAAAGATGAAAAATGCAATTTTTTCAAAAAGTTGGGCATTTTTAGAAAGATTGCACGAAAAGAAGAAAATGGTTCAAAAAGAAAGGTAACTTTATAGGCTCCATAAGTTTTTTCGAATCA
Organism: Anastatica hierochuntica; assembly: GCA_900406275.1. NCBI lineage: Eukaryota > Viridiplantae > Streptophyta > Magnoliopsida > Brassicales > Brassicaceae > Anastatica > Anastatica hierochuntica. Next base: position 6,971 of record OVAN01003284.1, read on the forward strand.
AATCTTACTAATGTTCCTTATAAAACTTGGTGGATTGATAGCGGATTCTTTATGGGCTCCATAAGTTTTTTCGAATCAAATCTTACTAATGTACATGTGACTAAGTCCATGTAGGGATTCTTTATGTTTCATACCATAAATTCAAGTGAAAACTACTTACTTATGAGAAAAATCGAGAGAAAGTTTTGGTTGAAGCTACTGACACTTATCGTCTTATTTTAGATTGTGAATATTTTTTGGATTTATTTTGACTTCTCCATCTACTTGTTGGAACTTAGTTTCATTTAGCAAACTTGATTTGGCTGGTTTTAAATTGACTCAAGGAGATGGTTGTTTTAATCTATTTTTGAATTCTAATCGAATTTGTTTTGCAATATTAGTTGATGTTCAATATAACTTAATATTGGTTAATCAACATCGTAAAACACATCTCAACCTGCATAATAACGGAAAACTAAAGAATAAAACATATATTAATGGCTCATATTTCTTGTGGCATAAAAGATTAAGACCTATTTCCAGTGAGAGGATTAAAAGGTTGGTAAAAGTCGGAATCATTCAAAATCAATTTTACTAACAATGAAATGTGTATAGATTTCATTAAGGGTAAGAAAATCAAAAAAACTAATAAAGGAGCCCCAAGAAGTACAAAACTTCTTAAAATCATGTATACAAATATTTGTTGACCTTTTGACGTTCCAACTTTTGGAGGTGTAAAGTACTTCATTACTTTTATTGATGATTATTCACGTTATTTGTGTGTGTGTGTGTGTGTGTGTGTGTGTTTGTGTGTGTGTGCGTGCGTATGCGTGTGCGTGTGTGTGCGTGTGCGTGTGTGTGCGTGCGTGTGCGTGCGTGTGCGTGTGCGTGTGCGTGCGTGTGCGNTGAAACTCATTATGAAAAGGACATGTGGCAAATTCACTTGTTAATTAATGTTTAAGGGATTTAGGGGATTAGTACATAAGATCATATGGACATGCTAACGATTACTATTCTCTATAAATGTGTAGGATACAGTGGACGTGTCTATGGTTATCGTGGATCTGTTCATATTTGTTGCGCATTTAAACATATATAAATAACATGCTCAAATTGTGACGAGAAAACAATGTCTTATCCATATACAACTAGTTATTTGTCTATATGACCAAGTCCGCTTGAATATGTTCATGTGGAGAATATCTAAAAGCAATATCTTGTCGAGACAACCATTTTTCCATCATATCTAATCTAGTTATGGCCGCTAGATTGTTCGCTTATTTTCAATTTTTTCACAACCAATTTTCCATCATATCTAAAACTAATTTTTAACTTTTTACTTACTACATTAACCATATTTTATTTTATAGAGATAAAATGGCTGAAATTTTGTTTGGTTGTTAAAACAAAGGCAGGAAGGGGGGAGAGGCAATATTTTTTTGGAAAATTTAGCTGATTGCCATAATTTCTTAAAATAATGCAGATATGCCATCGTTTTTACACTTTTTGAGAAATGTCAATAATTTGACACTACAAATTTACCATTTCGCCTTTTGTTTGTTTGTCAAAGGTTGAACAAAAAAAAAACTCCAATATCCGGCTATGGTATCGTCTATAATCAATCCTTGGTGGGAAGATATAGATGTGGACAACACTTCCACGATGCTATGACTTTAACTAGTACCAGTAACCAATTATAATATAATATAACCGATAAATAACACAAATTCTTTTTTAGAATTCACTCATTGTTTAGGGTTTCGCTTTTAAGGTTACGGTCTTATGTTTACAATATTTTCTTAGCCTTATTTCTTCTTTCATTTCAATAATTTTTTTATGATGAATCGAATATAAAACCTAAGGTGTGAAAAATTATAACTTAAAATCAACTTTACATACTATATAAAATCACTAATATGAAAAACATGTCTTATATTATTAGTTTTATAATGTATGATTATACATCATATGTGTATTTTATAATTTTATTTTATGATTTTATATTTTTTCTCTTATTTAATTTTTAATTATATAGTTAGCATTTTCAAAAAAAGTTAATATGTTTCTATCTTTTGTTATTTTATCTTTTTTAATAAGTAAATAACTAATAATATGAAAACTTATATTAACTTAATTGGCACGTGTCAATATCCGGTGAGTTACAATTTTGTCTACGTGTCCACTTACGTCGAACGCGTTCAACTTTATATAATAAGATATTTCGTAGTTAAAGTTTATAATTTAGGGTTTAGGATTTGGATTTAGGGTTTACGTTTAAGGTTTTGGGTTTTCATTTAGGATTTTGGTTTGGGTTTAGGGTTTATGATTAAGGTTTGGGTTTAGGGTTTATGATTTGTGTTTAGGGCTTGGGGTTTGGATTTAAGGTTGGAAATTTTGGGTTTGGGTTTTGGGTTTTGGGTTTTGGGTTTAGGTTTAGTGTTTGGGTTTATGATTTAGGACTCAAGGTTTGAGTTTAGGGTTTAGGGTTCAAAGGTAAGAATTTATTTTCAGAAGTTTAAGTTTACGGTTTAATTTTTTATTTTTATTTTTATTAATGTCAATTAATTATCAAATGTTAGGGTTTGGGTTTAGAGTTTGGGATAATTTTTTGGGCTCTCCAGTTATGATTTAGGGTTAGAGATTCGAGTTTAGGGTTTAAGGTATTAAATTTAGGGTTTAGGGTTAGGGATTTGGAGTTAGGATTTAAAGTGTATTGTTTAGGACATAGAGCTCAGAGATTATGGTTTAGGTTCCAGGTTCAGGCTTTAGAGTTTAGGGTTTGTGGTTTCAATTTATAGTTTCAGGTTTGTGGTTTAGGAGTTAAGAGTTTAGGGTTTAGTTTAGTTTTTTGTGGTTAATTAGGGTTTATGGTGTTGGGGATAATTTATCCATGAGCAAAACTCATCGGGTTAGATCGGGACGTCGACCTCCGATTTCTGGCTTCGGCTTATGGGCCAGATGAGTCCTCCTACCTCCAGATAAAAAGTAAAATTTTCAAATAAGTACGAAAGTTTATAATTATCATGATATGGTCGAATCTTCTTAAATTAAGAGAAAAAAGAAGATTTATATGGATAACCTAAATGGAAAGGGTAATCGTAAAGGGAAAATGAAATATTCCATTAGCTAAGGATAAACATGAATATTTCCTGATCCTAAATGAAATGCACGACTTTCTATTATAAATAAAGGACTCCTTAACCCTAAGAAAGGGAGGCTATTACATCCTAATTTATTCAACACAAAGGGATCCTAGGTCATCCTAGATCATCCAAATCAAAGGGACTCGCCATGATGAAGGAGATCCCTCTTTATTGATGGAGCTTCCTCAACAAGTGTTCATTGTAAACCCTAAGAAACATGTTTTCCATGTACTCCATGCAACATGCTTGAAGAAACATCTTCAAGGGCCGTATGAACAACATGGAAGTAGGAGGACATAAGCATATAAGGGTCTTGGAAACCAAATCATGAAGAAAGAAGGTCATCACCAGCTAAGGCATTAAGATTCATTCAATTCAACACCAATTCGCCATATGCATAGCATATAGCAGCCAAAAACAATAAGAAGGAGATCCAAAAGACCACCTTCATCGGTATGCCCATAATATGCATATCTAAGTAATCAATACCAAGGAGATCAAGGTCTCTACTTGTTGTAGCACGCCTATAAGTCTACTTAGTGTCTCATACCACGACCTCCTGCCCACAAACAGGACGTTGGCATAACCTCCTGCCCATGAGCAGGATGACACCATGCTCATGAAGCATATCCGCAAGTCTATCATCTGATCTAGGCTATGCACCCTCTAGATCAGATGAAACCTATCAACTACAAGGCCACGTGCCCACAAGGCCACGTGCCCACAAGGCCACTTACCCACAAGGCCACTTGCCCATATGGCCACGCACCACCTAGGTCATGTGCCACATATAACATGAACTACAAATGGCTTTATCCCCCCATCGAAGGGTACGTAGGAAATCCCTAATGAAGGATGCAGTTATAAATCCAAAATCTTTCCATGATGACATACCACAAAATATAGATGACGTCCTTGGTGGCAAAAACACAATCCTATAGCAAGAGGACCATGTAGTCACCATGAATAGAAAGACCGTCGTGAGCCATACAATCCATGTTTTCTATTGCTATCAAGACAATTAACAATGCATACCGACCCACACTCATATGATGATAAACTAAGGTCAAGACCTTCAGGTTTATTGATAAACAGAGCAAGAGGAAATAGCACGACAAGTTGTCTCCTTCTTTATATCATTACGTAGAGCTAAGCACGGATTACTTGTACCAAAAATTGCCCTAACAGTTTGGCGCTAGAAGGAGGGATTAGTTTTAACTACGTGACAATGTGATATGAGAAAGAGGCAATACATGTCTTCTAGCAAAATGTCACCGCTCCAATCACTCATAGCAAAGAAACGACTTGTTCTCACTAGATCCAAAGCTCAGGAGCTAGAAACAAGAACATGACTCTAAGAAAGGATAACACATGTCCCATAAGAGATCATCCTGAAAGCAATAACACATGTCCCATAAAGGATAACACATGTCCCATTTGAATAACACATGTCCCATAAAGGATAACATATGCCTGAAATTATCTTGCTAAGGCTAGAGGCATGCCAAGAGCAGAAAGCCAGTAGGAGGGCAAAGCCAGCAGTTCCATAATAGTAGGAAACCAGAGGTAAGTGATCCACCAATGGAAAAAAGGCAGAGGCACTTCGAGAGCCACAAGTAATTCGAAAGCCGGAGGCCAGTGGTCCAAAATGGGCAAAAAGAGGAAGAACTTATAAAACATTATCAGTAAGAGGCCTTACAAGGGTAGATAGCAATAGATCAAGAAAGGTCATAGTAAAACAAAGAGGATCCATGTAGTAAAAATCAATCAAAATGCAGCTGCTCACCTTAGGAGACAGCATGTCTCACGATTCAGAAACCATTAAGCTGGAAAAGAGGTAAACTCTAGAACTTCATTACTTACTTAACTTTTGCTCTTACTGCTGCTCGCCTAAAAAGGGGGTAGTGGTAAACGATTTGGATATGTTTGCCTATAATATAAGCAAGGCAAAAAGCCCCGAGAAAGTTCCTAACAAAAAAAAGGCCACGTGCCTCTACAAGTTCCCAAGGAAGTAGATTCAAATCTGTGTACCTTCACGAACTTATAAGGAAGACACAACCAAGAGATTTCATTCAAGAAAGGAAATAGACGAGTTGGATTACCACCTCTCACTCAAAGAGTAGTAATAAGCAACAAGCCCTTATCGACATAAGCAGAACGCTAAGTAAAATAGGCAACAAAGCTAACAGCTCTGTTAAAAAAAGGAGAAAAATTGAAAACGAGCAAGAGAAAAAACATCTTACTCCTGCTTACCAGATCAAGAGGCCATAAAAGGCAAAGATCTATGCAGGAAGCATCATTACTTACTCCTTCTTAACAAACTAAGAGGCACCAAACTTCCAAGTTATGAGAAGGATAAGTGCTTACCCTTGCCTATAGACCAATATATAGTGAAACACTAGGTTCTGGGAAGGAAGCATCATCTTAAGCACGCCAACTCCCGCGTAAGAAGCTCACACGCTTACTCTTGCGCCGAGAGCATATTACAGAACATATGAAGCTCTGCGCAAGAAGCTCACATGCTTACTCTTACGCAAAGAGCATATTACTAAACATGCAAAGTATTGCGTAAGAATCTTACACGCTTACTCTTATGCGGGGAGCATATTATATAACATGCAAATTATTGCGTAAGAAGCTTACACGCTTACTCTTATACATGGAGCATCGTAGAAACAAGCATACTCTTGCGTAAAAGCTTGAAAGCTAGTTACTATGCAGGAAGCATACGTGCAAATGCATGGTATTGTATCCAATCCAAGAGTTTGTACATGGAGAAAAATTGTGCAAAGTCTTAACCACGAAAGCACATTTGCTTACTCTTGCTTACCAGGTCAAAAGTTCTGAGCAAGAAGCATCATTGCCTCCTACTTAAAGACAGCAGGACACCAAAGCGCCGAGTGTTGAGCATGAGGCATTGTGCTTACCCTTGCTCAACGGGCCAGATAATAAATGAAATGGTAAAACCTAAGCAGGGATCACCCTAAAATTTGCTTACGTATACGTGGGATACAGAAAGCTGGTGATTGCATCTCCATAAGGGGAAAATTTACACCAGCATAAAATGAAAGACTGATAGTGGCTTACCTGCAGTAAGCAGAGTGCAGCACCTTACGATGTTAGCTAGTGGCCTACTTCCAAGAGGCAGAATGCAACATCTACCAGACATTGACAGTGGCTTACCTCCAGGGGCAGAGTGCAGTGTCACATATAATTAGAGGAACTTACTCACAGGGGCAGAGCTCATATAATCTTTTAAACCTACGGGTTTTGAAAGGATACACACTAAGACCTCTAGGTCCAACTGGGATACATCCTAAACCTCCAGGTTCAATGAATGAAAAGTCCTTAAACCTCTAGGTTCCAGAAGGACAAAAGACTTTACAACCTCTGGGTTCCAGGGCGAAAGTCCATACGACCTTCGGGTTCCAAGACGAAAAATCATACGACCTTCGGGTTCCAAGACAAAAATCCATACAACCTCCAGGTTACAAAGCACACATCCCCAAACCTACGAGTTCCAAGAGGACATATCTTAAAACCTCCAAGTTCCAGGATGACAAGTCTCAAAAACTTTGGTTTTTAGGACAACATGTCTGTAAACCTCTGGTCCTGGTGGACGTGTTTACAAACCTTTGGGTTTCAGGTAACACGTCTCAAAACCTCTAGGTTTCAATAGGACATATCCCGAAATTTCACGATACATTCGGGTAGCATAATACAAAGCATTGATAGTGGCTTACCTTTGAAGGGCAGATTGCAATGAGATACACAATTGAGAGCAGTCAAGAATCAATGACAGAGTTCAATGAAAGTTTCCACCCAACAAGAACAAAAAGCAGGGCGGTAGTCTAACACTATTGATCCCTAAAGACAATAGGACGAAAAGTTCAAGAGATTACTTCAGGGTATCAAGAAAACATATCCATGAGATGGCATCAGGTTATCGAGAATCGATTAGATTACCTTTTGATATCAGGAAGATATGTTCATGGGACTAACTCTAGTAAAGAGATAGCAATAAAAACTCAACAACGACACATGCTCAAGGTCGCCCTGCCAAAGTCAAGGTACGGCCCTAATACAAGGCAACAAACTACAACATCAAAACCTCAAAAGGAAGGAAACATGCGAAACACAATAACGGGAATCAACATGAAGTCAAATGAAAGGAATTACGGCCTATTTTGAGTTCAACAAACATCATAGTCTTCATAAAAGAGGCAAAAGAGTTGTAAGTAAGGAAAAACATGACAAGCAAAAACTCATCAGTAGCAAATGCCAAGACATGAAAAGAGAAGACCAAGGAATTCTCAAGTTGGGGCAAGTCAAAACATTGACTTGACTCATAAAGTCAGAGAATCCTCGAGAAAGACAGACTAAAGTCACAACTTGAATTAAGGTCGACTGTTGCTATGGCACACCAAGGCCAGCACCGAGATAGAAAGTCATAAAATGGAAATTCATATGAGAAAAAGGTAGCGGCTGACACAATCAATAGAAGAAATAGCATAAGGGATAGAGCTTCTAAAAGAAAGAAGACAACACCATCCTTCAGACCATAGGCCTCTCGTGCTAAGAAAGTGCCTCTCTTGCTCAAGGGTTACGACATTCTTGTGCAACCCAAGGGAATTTCAGGAAATTAGTGCAAGGAACTTCCTCGATGATACGATCATCAATCTGATCCACGTGATCATCATCACTTATACCAAATACATGCCCACTGAAGCATGTCTATGGGTTTATCTACATTGGTTCTGGACACGACATCATGTCCATAGGCCACAACGACGAGTATACTATCTAATCCAGGCCACACGCTCTATACCAGACCAAGAATGCTCAATCATTCTCCAGGCGAAGCGACGTCCTGCTCAAAATTCAACAAGGGACCCTCTGCCATGGCACAACTCAAGAAGTCCTATGAAGAAAATCATGTTATGTCTCGCCTTCGAACATGATGATAGAAAATAAAGGGCAAACTGTCAGAGATAATTTATCCATGAGTAAAAGCCATCGGGTTAGTTCAGGACGTTGACCTTTGGCTTTTGGCTTCCGGCTTCTGAGCCAGATGAGTTCTCCTGCCTCCAGATAAAAAGAAAATTCTCCAGATAAGTACGAGTGTTCATATTTATCAAGATAAAGTAGAATCTTCCTAAACCTAAGAAAAAGGAAGATTTATATGGATATTCTAAAGAGAAAGAGAAATCCTAAAAGGAAAAGAAAATATTCTATTATCTAAGGATAAACATGAATATTTCCTAATCCTAAAAAGAATGCATGACTTTCTATTATACATAGGGTACTCCTAACCTAAGAAAGGGAGGCTATTCCATCCTAGTCCATCCTAATTTATTCAACACAAAGGGTTCCTAGGTCATCCTAGATCATCCAAATAAAAGGGACTCAACATGATGAAGGAGATCCTTCTTTATTGATGGAGCCTCCTCGACAATGTTTCATTGTGAACCTTAGGAAACATGTTTTCCATGTACTCCATGCAACATCCTTGAAGACGCATCTTCAAGGTCAGTATGAACAACATGGGAGTAGGAGGACATAAGCCTACAAGGGTCTTGGGCACCAAATCCTGAAGAAATAAGTTCATCACCTGCTAAGGCAGTTAGATTTCTTCAACTTAACACCAATTCGACCATATGCATAGCATATAGCAGCCAAAAGAAATAAGAAGCAGAGCCAGAAGACCACCTTCTTCGATATGCCCCACAACACGCATATCTACGGGATCAATACCAATGAGATAAATGTATATACTTTTGTAGTACGCCTAAAAGTCTACTTAGTGTCTCATGCCACGACCTCCTACCCACAAGTAGAACGACGCCACGACCTCCTACCAACGAGTACAATGAGACTATGCTCATGAAGCATATCCATAAGTCTATCATCTAATCCAGGCCATGCGCCCTCTAGATCAGATGATTCCTATCAGCTAGAAGGTCACATGTCCACAAGGCCACGTGCCAATAAGGTCACGTGCCACCAAGGCCATGTTCCACCTATAACATGAATTACAAACGGCTTGATCCCCCCCCCCATTGAAGGGTGTGTAGGCAATCCCCACTAAAAGATGCAGTTATAAAACCAAACAACTTCCATGGTGACATACCACAACATCTAGATGACATCCTTGGTGGGAGGAACCACCATATAGAGCAGGAGGACCATGTGGTCACCAAGACAAAAAAAACGTGATGAAATGTACAAAAAAAACAATCTAGGTTATTGTTGATGCCTATTGTTCATGCAAACAAAAGGCACTACTAAGCTTTAAATTTATAAAAGCCCGTTTCCTATCAATCACACAATCCGCAAGTGCACGGATATGTCATTGTAGTACTTTGGGGTCGAACCACAAGAAGCAAACCTTAGCTAGATGGATCTAAGCTTTGGAAATACACATTCAAGCCTAATCTAAGCAAATACGAAAGGTTGGGTTTTGTTTTGGTTTTCTCAATAATTTAGAAATGAAAGCAAGGCAAGAAAGCAAACATAAACTTAAAAATGCTAACTTGAAATAAACTATAAACTAATGTGATGGACCCATGAATGTTATAATCGATCCACTTAGATAGATGGTGATAAAGGTGTTAGCTTTAGCTATTGAGAATAAATCCTAGACCAAGGGCAACACTAGCCTAATCCACTCTCATGGCAAGAGGCCATTTCCTTATCAATCGCATTCACTCACGATCTCGCTTTATTGCAAATGATAAATCGATTAGGAATCATTAAGAACAAGCTCATATAGTCACTAATCAATCTAGCAAAAAACTCTCGTTGGCTAGATTTAAATAGCAAGTATTTGATTCTCCTAGACATTTCATCGAACACCTCTCGGGCGNCAAATGATAAATCGATTAGGAATCATTAAGAACAAGCTCATATAGTCACTAATCAATCTAGCAAAAAACTCTCGTTGGCTAGATTTAAATAGCAAGTATTTGATTCTCCTAGACATTTCATCGAACACCTCTCGGGCGATAAAATGCATACATGTCTAGATCTTAGTTAGCTACTCTAAAACCTAGCATTAAGCATTCCAAATCCTTAGGAAACTTAATATTAGCCATCTCTAACACCATAACACAACCTAATCTAAGAAGATCTAAACATCCATGGTTCCATCAAAGAAAACTACTCACACAACATAGAGAAGAAAAAGAAAAGAGATGAAGATAAAAAGATAGATTTTATAGATAAAGATAGAGTTTGATCCAAGATCCAAACTTAAAAGAGAGACTCTTGATCTTAAAGATCAATAGAAAATCCAATCTTGAAAGTTATAAAAGTGTGTTCTTGTCGTAGAAATGGGATACACTCATAAGAGTATGTTAAGGGGTATTTATAGGGTGAAGAAGGCTATTTTTAGGGCCAAGGTTGTCAGCCATCGACCCCCAGGTTGATGGGAGCCATCCTAGGGTTTATGGTTGGCAACCTCCAGCAGAGGAGGCGTCATTTACTGCCTAGGTCGTTGGCCATCGACCCTACGTTTCTGGCCATCGACCAACAGGTCGATGGGAGCTCCCTTTGGGCAGTTTTGATGGCTTCTTGCTCCTCTTTGACATCTTTTTTGATCCCATCTTCTCCTAATGATTCTAGCCTTTAATTCCCTTTGATTCTTGGTGTCTTTGGCCTCTAGAATCCATCATCTCAAGCTTTCAAAGTGATCTCCAAAGATGTACCTACAAATGCAAAGATAATGACATGCAAATGCAGTATGTTCCTATACTAGACTCTAGAATGAAACTAATGCATCCTAAGACTTTTATGCAATATTTACAACCTCAATGCATCTAAAACATGAAAGAAATGGGTTCTAAAATGCATTAAAACTTATGCATATCAACTCCCCCGGACTTGTCCTTTGCTTATCCTCAAGCAAACAACAAAGATAAAATCCGGGAGCGAGGTTTGAAAATGAGAAGCCAAGCCAAAGTATGTCTAGAAATGCCTTCAACCCAATGTCCTAAAGAGTAGTACCATAGTGCATAAATCACGAATACTAAGCGTACTTCNGTCTCATCCACATATCCCTTAACATTCAATTAAAGTCATGGCGTGCGGTCCTTACTTATAGGCAAGAAGTCTCAATCCATTCGGCTTGGAAATAAAAGAGATGGATATTCAAAGAGGTGCTTAAAGGAGGTTTCACTCAATTTTGATGGTGGTTTTCTCTCAAAAACAAGTAATGCAAGACATATGGCAAAATCAAGGTAGTAGCCGAACAACTTATGCATACAAAGCTATTGCTTCCACTAGGCTACGAATCCTGATTCCCACTAATCACCTACACTACCCGGATGTGTTTTCCTTCTCAAAGTTCTAGAGATTAAACCCCATATGTTCTTTCATAGCAAGATTTTCAAGATTTCCCAAATGAGATCAACAACTCCCTTTTTTGATTTCTTTGCTTAGTACTAAGAGACCCTTTTGTAATTCTATCAAACCATCTTGTTCTTCTAGCAATTCTCTTTTATTTTCTCTTTTTGGAGCCACTATCTCTAAATCAAAAACTTTGAATCATTTTTCTCTTTCTTTAAAATTTACTAGTGACTCTCTTAACAATTCTTAATCCTTGAGACTTATGCTCGGAACTTATAAGACTTTGGATCTCTTAGATCCTTAAAAACTTTTTCCCTAATATTTTCCCAATTAAGTTTGCACAAATTCTCTATTAAGAACAATCTTCTCAAGCTTTTATCACTATACTCACCAAGAATAACTCCCAAACCCATGTATTAATTGAAAGACCCCTTCCTAAAATCTAGTTAACTTTAAAATGAGGCTAACTATAAGGAAGCACTATTCTTTGTCGTTCAACTTCAATTTACATGAGTTTTTGCCCATGTGTTCATTTTCCAAAAGAAGCCTCACATTCAAGCAATAAGGAAGGTCTAAAAAGAAAGCTTTTTTTTTGTTTTCAAGGTGGGGAAACTACTCTTAAAATGAGAGAAGCCACTTGAATTAAGTAGAGTGGTAAAATAAGGTCAAAACATAACTCAAGTGTTTAGTGTTTTACCATGGAAAAGTACTTCAAGACCATAAGCAAGAAAAACTAAGTTCAATTAGGTTCACTTAGATGGGATAGGTTTCAAATCCAATATGCTTCAATTTTGACGAAGAGCTTCGAGAAGCCAATTCAAAGCATGGATTTTCCAAATTTATAAGTGGTTCAAGCATCATAATACTACTAATGAGGGCACGAAATTGTAAGCATGACTAAGTTTATTTACAAGGCAAGGTTCTTGATGCAAATTGCAATCCTATATGCTCTAACCATCTAAGTGTTCACAAATGTATGCAATATATATATGAAAATTTTGAAAACAAATTGAAAATATTTTTGAAATTTTTCGATTTTTTTTTGGTTTTTCATAAATCATAGATATTAACAATGCATGACTCAACATGCATGAGAAAGAAAACATCAAAATTAAAATAAACATTAGTTCCAAGGTTCCTCCTCCGGACTTAAATTTCACCGTCTCGGTGAATCCTAAGTCGTGAGAGTGATCCTTTAAAAACAAATATCAAAACAAAATTATGCAATGGTATTCACAATGGTTTTGTAGGCGTACCTTTGGACAATTCATATGTAGGAGTTCAGTGGATGAAGCGTAGGAGTTGGAGTCGGCTTTTGAAGAAGGATGCCTTTGAAAGCTTCTTTTTCACTTTGAGTACCTTTCCATGTGCTTAGCCTATTGGTCTTTGATTTGAGTTTGTACCTAAAAAGAGAATAGGAAATGTAAGTATTGATGGAGATGACAAAAATCGAATGATATGCTAAGAAGAAGTGTAGACCATAATCCATTCAAGCACAAAAGTCATTACTTAATTGGTTCTACTCAAGTCAACTTAGCTCAATCATTCAAAAAACTTCCAAACTCAAGCTTTAAATTTCTTTCCTAAGCATTCATGTTAAATCCATTTGTATCATATTAGCAATCACATTTCTAGAACTAGACATATTAAAATTAAACTGGATATGTCTATTTTACTTGCATGGATTCAATCAACTTGCTTAGGTATTAGCAATTCATCATAAAGCTTACATCAAATGCACCAATCAAATGCTAATATGAGATCACACGAAATCAAATTCATGCATAAACACTACTCTAAGGCGTCCCTAATCAAGTGTCTAAATCAAATTTAATCATCATTAGCAAATTGGATTTAGAAAGCATCTTAAACAATTAACCTCAACTCAAAGGGCTACAAGCTTCTAAATCCCCTAAAAATATTTTCAAGCCAACCAAGACACAAGCATAGTCAAAAACTAAAACTTAAAGCATAATATAAACAAAAGGATATTCATGGGATTGCCTCCCAAGTGCGCTTTGTTT
>OVAN01003285.1:0-29724 GCA_900406275.1 Anastatica hierochuntica
CAAAGAATCTTGCGTTTTGCACCATATTGATCAAGCTTGACTTGATTTCAAGATTTAGAAAGTTACTCCTCATATTTATAGAAATAGAGACTTACTATTCATCCTTGGACTTTTTAGGCATCGATTCCACCTAACTTACCTAACGTGCCTTAAACATCGCAAGAAAACTCCAACAATTCATGAAAACTAGGGGGCTAACTATTGGGGTCAAAAATGGTCACAACAAAATCAACTCCTAAAAAGCACCACGAAAATGTTGTCTCTCTTTCAGGAACAAAAATAGTAAGGGGATAATCAAATCCGAGGTTCTTGTAGTCTATAAGATCTCCTCTCAACCAAACGTTGAAACCCCACGTCTAGTCAACCATAGGCGATCACTTCGCAAAGTCTAGTCAACCGCGAGTAACTTAACACGAGAGTATCGAAATCAACGCCCGAGACTTCCAGATAACTCCTGAGAGATCTCGATAAACAAGTTTCGGAGCGACAAGAAGTCACTGTAAACATCGAATAACCGCATCGCTTCAGAAACACAAGCAAGATCTAGTCACCCGTGGGACGAAAAAGAAGGAGGGGGGAACAGAAATTTCTTTACAACTTAGCACTTAAAGCAATAAGGTTATTTTTTTGTTTTTGTTAGGAAGCTGTGACTCAACTAGGTTTACAAGTCTTACGTTGTTAGAACTAGGATACTTGCCGAAAACTATTTTGGCCACGGTGTATCACCAATTGTAACACTCAAACGCAGATTCAGTATAAGATCTTGATTGCTCAACTCTGTTTTCGATTCTCTTTTTACTTTTACTTCGTTGTCTTTTTCTTCGTATTTTGATCTACCGGTATTTGGTATAGAAAAATCTGGGACCTCAAAAAAAGTTAGGGTTTCCTGGCTTTCTTTCGATTACAAAAAGCGACAGTGCCAATTCCGGTTCCCACACCTTCTAGGTCCCCTTCCTCCTTGTCACAGCAAAAGGAGACTCAGAGATCTCCACTACTCCCAGAGTCTTGCTCCCTGATTCTAGCTTGGCTTTCCTTGCTTCCTGAGCCCTTTTGAAGTCCTCAAGTGCCTTGGATCCGTATCCTGCCATGTTCCCTGCAAAGCGATAAGAAGTTAACAAGGGCAAAAATTGAAAGCAAAGCAAAAAGCAGTAAGCAAACCTCTGATGCTGCTTTGTCTTAGTGCTTCTTCACTCAACAAGAACGGGATACTCCTCTCTTCAACTAGAATCTGCAAAGCCTCCTCTGCGCCCTCCTTACCTTCTTCTGATTCTCCGTTGATACTTCTACAAAAAGAAAAAGACCACAGAGTTAGCACCTGGTTCAGACGTCATAAAAAGGGAAAAACTTCCTACACCTAGCAGTAAACTTCTAGAGGGTAGAGAAGCCAGGCGTTAACTCGACTTTCATAATAACAAATCTCTGCACCCAATCTTTGGTGAAAGCGGCATTATTAGACATTGTTGAACTGAGAAGGTTTGGATATCAGATCTAGGGTTCGAAAGGGGCAAGAAACATAGAAGCTAAGCGGACTCTAAACCCTTGAAGTACCCATTGGATCCTAACCTAGAAGAAGCAAAAAGAAGAAGAAAGAAAGGTTTCTAACCTTGAATTGTAGACGATGAAGGCCTGATAAAGATTCCGAAAGGAGAATGTTTTCGCAAGAAAAGGGAAGAAAATGAAAAAAAGGCAAGAATGAGGAAGCGAAGAAATTAAAGTGTTGAAGAAAGAGAAAAGAAAAAGGTTAGCCACATGCGTCTAATCATTCGCAGGCGCGGATCTTGGAACGGCTCCCTTCTTCTTCTCAAGATCTTCACGAAATCTAAACCAACGACCAAGATCTCTCCTCAAAATTTAACGGTTTCCAAGATTTTCCATCAAGTTGCAAGTTTTAAATTCAAATATCCCGAAGCCAGAAGCAAGGCGTCAAGAGACAATAAGATCACATAGCCCATTTACAGCTAGCCTTTTCTAAGCTAAGGAAGTACAACATAAAGCTCAATTTTTCAAAGTGCTCGTTCGGAGTAAGCTCCGGGAAATTTTTGGGGTACATAAATACATACAGAGGAATTGAAGCAAACCCAGAGCAGATCAGGGCAATGCATGCCATCCCCTCACCCAAGACTCCATGAGACGTGCTAAAGTTGATTGGAAGGATGACAGCTTTGAGCAGATTCATCTCCAAGTTGTCAGACAAGTGTCACGCATAATTTGAAGCCCTCAAGTTCACTTAGAAATTCATGTGGGACCAAAGAGCTAAAGACACTCTGGTCAGGCTCAAAGAATACCCCACCACGACGCCTCTTCTCTCTAAGCCCCATGACGGAGAACCGCTGCTCCTCTACCTAGCAGTCTCTGATCATGCAGTAAGAACCGTCTTGGTCAGGGCGGAAGGAAGCAAGCAACGTTCGGTCTACTACGTAAGTAAGCCTCTCTTAGACATCAAAACCCGCTGCAAACATCTGGGGAAGCTAGCTCTCAACCTGGTCATGTCAACTAAGAAATTGTGCCCCTATTTCCAGGCTCACTCTGTGGTAGTAGTCACGTCGTTCCCCATCAAATTTGTACTGCACAAACCAGAAGTATCCGGAAGACTAGCCAAGTGGGCTGTCAAACTGGGGGAGTACGACATTATCTTTCGCCTTGCCACAGCGATCAAGTTGCAAGTATTGGTTGACTTCATAGCATAATTCTCCCCACCGATCATCCCTAAGACAGAAGAAGAAGTCAAAATCCAACAAGAAAGTAAAGCCAAAGGAGAATGGACGCATTACGTGCATGTATCGAGTAACATACGGGGAACAAGAGTAGGCCTCGTGCTTGTCTCACCAAGGGGAGAAATAGCATCGAGAGTAGTAAGGTGAAACTTTAAGGCAACTAACAATGAAAGTGAGTATGAAGCCTTAATCGCGGGACTCGTTTAATAAAAGATTTGGGGATAGAGAACATGCGAGTTTACAGTGATTCCCAACTAATCGTAAGCCAGATGCAAGGCGGTTACCAGGCAAAAGATGCCAACATGACGAAGTATTTTGCCATAGCCAAGAATCTTATGAGTTCATTCAAGGTATGCGAACTCACATAGATCCCTAGAGAGAAGAACTCGCAGGCGGACAGCCTGGCCAACCTCGCCTCAGCCTTAAAAACCATGGAGCCAATCAGCATACCCCTGCTTATGCTCCAATGGTAGATCACTGACGAAGATGCGAAAGGGCTTCACGTCTCTAACATAGAAGAAGAAACAACATGGATGAGCCCTATCATATCTTATCTAAGGGATGACGTCCTGCCCAATATAAGAAGTGAATGCTGAAAGATCAAGAGGAAAGCGTCACGTTACTGCTTGATCTTAGGAAAACTTTATAGAAGGTCGTTTTCAGGACCTTACCTCCAGTGCATAAAACTAGAAGATGCGGATCTGGTCCACAGGGAATTGCATGAAGGCGAATGTAGATCTCAGTCTAGCGGAAAAAGTTTAGTGTTAAGGGCCAAGAGAGCAGGGTAATACTTACCAACCATGGCCAACGACGCCCTCCAGACGGCCAAACACTACGACAACTGCCAAAGGCACGCACAAGTATCCAAACTACCTCCTGAAAACCTCAAGTCCGTCAGGTCCCCCTAGCCATTCATGAAGTGGAGAATGGACATTGCAGGGAAATTCCCGAAGACCCGAGGCCAGCTGGAATACCTCTTAGTAGTATCAGATTACTTCTATAAGTGGATAAAGGCAGAAGCCTTGAGCATGATCACGGATATTCAAATATAGAGGTTCCTCTAGAAGAACATGGTGACACAATTCAGAGTATGTCAAGAAATAGTGATGAATAATGGCCCACAGTTCACAATAAAAAACTTCAAGAAGATTTGTGAAGACTGGGGCATAAAGCTGAGCTCCGCTATGCGAAGGCACCCACACTCCAATGGACAGATTGAATCCAAAAGTATCGTGGTAAGTCTCTTAAAGAAACGGTTAGACTAAGCCAAAGACAACTAGGTTGAAGAACTCCTAGCCACGCTAAGGGCTTGTAAACCACATCAAGACGACAACAGGGGAAACACCATTCTCCTTGGTCGAAGAATCGGAGGCAGTATCCCCTGCCGAAGTCACCCTCCCATGATCTTTCGTAAAGCTTTTTACTTTGCTAGTGCCTCTTAACAATAAAACGGCATATCACCCCATGCCCTAACACGGGGCTCGCCCGATGAAATCTCAAAGATCAGCCTGTAACACTGCCTAACTCTGCTGCCCGCGGCCATCCGACACAGTCCCTGACAGCAATATATAACACTACCTGACCCTACTGTCCATGGCCCACCCCGGCAGAGAGCAACCTGTAACACTGCCTGACCCTGCTTCTCATGAGCTATTAGTCAACCTAGATCAGTCCTCTGGGTACTCTCGCCAGGGCCCACGACTTTGCATTACAGCCCAGGGTTTTGAGGCCACCTTCCCGCCCTGACAATTTGGACGTAGGGCACTACCATATGGCCACCTCCTCTCCGGATTACTTGCACCTGGCCCGACGCGAAGATCCCATTCCTCATCTCTTGATTCCCCCAGGGTCCTGAGCCCTAGGGCGGGGTGCATCACACCCGTAAATTGGATAGGCGATTATCCATCATAAAACCATATCACCAGATTAATCTAGACCTATTATCATTGTTAGGTGTAATTTTCACCTTGGGATTTCCCCTGACTTGAATATAGTAGATAATTAAGCCATAAGGCAGGGGAATAACAAGGAGAAGGAAGCAAACGTCATAAGGATGCTGGAAGCCGAAGGCTAGTCTACTCTTACCCGATACTTATCTTCTTATTTAAATAAATAGATAATCATGTATGTTTGTAGATAATAATGAAATCTCCTAATCCTAAAAGGATAAGTACTAGCTTTCATGTATAAATAACAAGTTAAGGGGTTATAGAGAGGGATCCGAAAAACCCTAGACAAAGAGGCTAATAATAATACTTGTTCTTTCCATCCTTTCTGATCGATTCCTTGCCACCAACTGCACATGACCTCTATTGTTTAGAATTTCTTATCCAAGCTCATTCATCTTTACGCACTCACATTGTCTCCTTGCTTCCGTAGTGCCTATCAAATAATTGCCCAAAAACATCCATAACAATCATCTTTCGTAATTCTCAAGCAGTGCCAAATTAGACCTAATCATTATTAAGGACTTACGTTCTCACATAGATTCTACCCTAGGCTCGACTTAGCGACCCAATCAAACAATCGCACGTAGGCGTATAAGTCTTTATATCATTTAAAATTACACATTACATAGTTTTTATTCATGCCGGGAGTTATAGCTCGACACTAGCTGGATTAACCCTAGACTAACGAGTAAGTTAAACAACTACCAAATGCGAGGAAACCGAGAAACTCCTCACCTTGGCCTAACGGTCGATATGCCTCCCGAGTGCCTGACCTCCATCTCTGCTATCAGAACTTCATCCCCCTCTGCCCCTCTGTCTTGTTTGCCCCGTGAAGATCCACCTTCAGCTCTAACTCCTGATGGACGTCCCTTATCTTGTTTACTCCATGAAGATCTTTCTCCAGATGAGGAACCTTGCAAAAGGAACCCGGTTAGACTTTCTTGGAACCTGCTAAAAAAAGATACCTTCAATTTATAGAAACCTGCCATAAATGAAAAGTTTCCCGAAAAAGAAATTTGACCAAAACAGAAAACTTTCTCAAAATAGAAACTTTCTAAAAATGGAAAACTGCCAATTTTGGAAACATCTCTGGAAAATAAAACTAAGGTCAAAACAATAATTTTCTTAGCGAGGGATGCAGCTCTCGGGGTAGCGTCCGGGAACCCTCTTGGTCTGATCTTGCTAGACTGACACACCACTTCTACAACTCCTTGGTTTCCCGATTCCCCAGCTTGAACTGCCCACCATGATCTCTTTGCCGACACGAGATGGTCCACCTACTTCGGTGGCAACTCCGCCTTGGACAATTCCCACCTCCGCCATGGGAACAATATCTTTCCATGTGTCAAACTCCACAATTTTCTTCCTCGCTCTCATCATCTCTTCTACTCCTACTTCTTTCTTCTTCTCCAAGAAACCTCTATAATCGTTGTTTCCGTTTAACCATGCCTTGATTCTTGTAGTTTCTCTGTGGCTTCCTCTTCGTCTTCCGCATCGTCTCTCGGTCTTTTCCACTCCCAGGCAACTCTGCCTCCGGCGACGATTTTCTCCCTCTCCGGAAACCCTAAACCTATATTCATCCCCTTAATTGCTCTGCAAGTTACCACTGCCATCAACCGCCTCGACGTCTACGACTCCTTCCCAGCTTCTCACGACACCACCTTCAAATCCTCTTCCGACCACAACACCCCCACCTTCGGTCTCACCTCCGCCAATTGCGACGTCGCTTCCCCGTTGTGCCTTCCTCCCCACGGCATCTCCACTACTCACGATCCCCACTCTCTCTCCCTCTTATGATCCTCTACGCACCACCACCACTCCTCCAACCATCTCCTCAGTGGCTCTGACGCCTCCCCTCCTGACACTCTGATCTCCCCCATCTTCCACTTTCTTCCTCTCGAGTTTGGTCCCTTCCGCTTCTCTTCAGTTTCTTCTAGACAACATCACACCCCACTGTCACTCGCTCCCCCACCTCCGTCCTCGATCCCCGTGATCTCTCTCTCTCTCCTTCTGTCGCTTCACCTTCCCGATCCTCCTCCTCTCGGTTCTCGACTTTCGCCTTTACTCTCATCTCCTTCAATGTGACCCCTCTGTCTCCCTCTCCTCTCGCGTCGTCGTCGTCGATCATCACCACTATCGTGGCCTCCCTCTCTCTCCGCCTCTCTCTCTCTCTCTCTCGCTCTCTCTTTTTCTCTCTCTCTCTCTCTCTCCCCTTCTCTGTCGTTGCTCTCTCTCTCTCTATCTCTGGTCGATTCTTCTTCCTCTTCTTTCCTTTTCTTTGTTTGCGTCTTCGTCGAGTCATTAGGGTTTATGAGGGTAGGGATGATTGGGTCAGGGCTCGGGTTAGGATCGGTTAGGGCTCGGGTTAGGTCTTACGTTGTTAGAACTAGGATACTTGCCGACAACTATTTTGGCCACGGCTTATCACCTATTGTAACACTCAAACGCAGATTCGGAATAAGATCTTGATTGCTCAACTCAGTTTTCGATTCTCTTTTTACTTTTACTTCGTCGTCTGTTTCTTCGTATTTTGATCTATCGTTATTTGGTTTAGAAGAAATTTGGGACCTCAAAGAAAGTTAGGGTTTCCTGGCTTTCCTTCGATTACAAAAATCGACAGTGCGAATTTCGCTTCCCACACCTTCTGGGTCCCCTTCCTCTTGGTCACAGCAAAAGAAGACTCAGAGATCTCCACTACTCCCAGAGTCTTGCTCCTTGATTCTAGCTTGGCCTTCCTTGATTCCTGGGCCCTCTTGAAGTCCTCAAGCGCCTTGGATCTGGATCCTACCATGTTCCCTGCAAAGCGATAAGAAGTTAACAAATGAAAAACTTGAAAGCAAAGCAAAAAGCAGTAAGCAAACCTCTGATGCTGCTTTGTCATAGTGCTTCTTCACTCAACAAGAATGGGATACTCCTGTCTTCAACTGAAATCAGCAAAGCCTCTTCAGTGCCCTCCTTACCTTCTTCTGACTTCTCCGTCGATACCTCTACAAAAAGAAAAAGACCACAAAATTAGCACTTGCTTCAGACGTCATAAAAAGGGGAAAACAACCTACACCTAGCAGTAAACTCCCAGAGGGTAGAGAAGCCAGGAATGAACCCGACTTTCATAATAACAAATCACTGCGCCCAATGTTTGGTGAAGGCGGCAGAATTAGACATTTTTGAACTGAGAAGGTCTGCATTTCAAATCTAGGGTTCAAAAGGGGCAAGAAACCTAGAAGCTAAGCGGACTCTAAATCCTAGAAGTACCCATTGGATCCTAACCTAGAAGAAGCAAAAAGAAGAAGAAAGAAAGGTTTCTAACCTTGAATTGCAGACGATGAAGGCATGATGAAGATTCCTAAAGGAGAATGTTTTCGCAAGAAAAGGGAAGAAAATGAAAAAAAGGCAAGAATGAGGAAACGAAGAAATTAAAGTGTTTAAGAAAGAGAAAAGAACAAGGCTAGCCACATGCGTCTAATCATTCGCAGGCGCGGATCTCGGAAACGACTTCCTTCTTCTTCTAAAGATCTTCACGAAATCTAAACCAATGGCCAAGATCTCTCCTCAAAATTTAACGGTTTCCAAGATTTTCCATCAAGTTCCAACTTTTAAACTAAAATATCCCTAAGCCAGAAGCAAGCCGTGAAGAGGCAGTAGGAACTTCTTGCAGAAATCGTATCCGCAATCAACGATACTCCGACCATAAGCATGCAGACATCTAAAGGGTTCAATGCAGCATGTGTTCATACGACCGAATCGTCAAGCAACATATGGCTTCCTGCCTAAGCAAAGAGGGAAACATGTTATTCCCCAGCTTCGGATCAAACCTGTGCAATAAGGGGCAAAGTGTTGGGAGTAATTTGAGCCTTGGGAATTCCCTCTGGTTCAAATGGAGTACAACGGTAAGGCCACAAGGTAGGGGAATGCACAGAAGCAAGAAGCCAGATGTCATGGTGAAGTAAGAAGCAAGATGTCATAACAAGGACAGAAGACAGAAGCCAGCTGCCAGTTATTTGATATTTATCGTATCAGTTAAATAAGTAGATAATCATGTATGTTTATTAGATAATTACGATATCTCCTAGTTTGAAGAGGATAGCGATGACCTCCATGTATAAATATGAAGCTTAGGGGTTAGGAGGAGGGGATCCAAAAAACGCTAGGCTAAAGAGAACAATACACACATATCTTTTCACCATCTTCAATCTCTTTTGCTTAGATCATACACACACAAACTCGCGTATTCATACATATCAACATCGACTTCCAATTTTCGTAGTGCTTTCTAAAGAACATCCCAAAATCACCCTTAACACCACCTACCAGAGATTGGTTAATAGGATGTTTGTGGATCAAATTGGTCGAACCATGGAAGTTTACAGAGACGACATGTTGGTCAAATCTCTAGAAGCAGAAGATCACATAGCCCATTTACAGTTAGCCTTTTCTAAGCTTAGGAAGTACAACATGAAGCTCAATTTGTCAAAGTGCTCGTTCAGAGTAAGCTCCGGGAAATTTTCGGGGTACATAAATACATACAGAGGAAATGAAGCAAACCTAGAGCAGATCAGGGCAATGCATGCCATCCCCTCACCCAAGACTCCACGAGACATGCAAAAGCTTACTGGACGAATGAAAACTTTGAGCAGATTCATCTCCAGGTTGTCAGACAAGTCTCACGCATTCTTTGAAGCCCTCAAGTTCACTGAGACATTCATGTGGGACCAAAGAGCAGAAGACACTCTGGTCAGTCTCAAAGAATACCTCGCCACGCCGCCTCTTCTCTCTAAGCCCCAAGACGGAGAACCGCTGCTCCTCTACCTAACAGTCTCTGATCATGTGGTAAGCACCGTCTTTGTCAGGGCGGAAGGAAGCAAGCAACATCAGGTCTACTACGTAAGTAAGTCTCTCTTATACATGAAAGCTCGCTGCAACTATCTGGAGAAGCTACCTCTCGCCCTAGTCATGTTAGCTAAGAAATTGCGCCCCTATTTCCAGGCTAACTCTGTGGTAGTAGTCACGTCTTTACCCATCAAATTTGTACTCCACAAGCCAGAAATATCTGGAAGACTAGCCAAGTGGGTTGTCGAACTGGGGGAGTACGACATTATCTTTTGCCCTGCAACAGCGATCAAGTCACAAGTAATGGCTGACTTCATAGCATAATTCTCCCCACCGATCATCCCTAGGGAAGAAGAAGAAGTCAAAATCCAACATACGGGGAATAAGAGTAGGCCTCGTGCTCGTCTCACCAAGGGAAGAAATTGCATCGAGAGTAGTAACGTGAAACTTTATGGCAACTACCAATGAAAGTGAGTATGAAGCCTTAATCGCGGGACTCATTTAGCAAAAGATTTGGGGATAGAGAACATGCGGGTTTACAGTGATTCCCAACTAATCGTAAGCCAGACGCAAGGCGATTAACTAACAAAAGACGCCAACATGACCAAGTATTTGGCCATAGCCAAGAATCTTATTAGTTCATTCAAGGCATGCAAACTCACATAGATCCCAAGGGAGAAGAACTCGCAGGCGGACACCCTAGCCAACCTCGCCTCAGCCTTAAAAACAACAGAACCAATCAGCATACCCCTTCTTATGCTCCAATGGTAGACCACTGACGAAGATGCGGAAGGGCTTCACGTCTCTAACATAGAAGAAGAAACAACATGGATGAGCCCTATCATATCTTATCTAAGGGATAAAGTCATGCCCAATATAAGAAGTGAATGCCGCAAGATCTAGAGGCAAGCGTCACGCTACTGCTTGATCTTAAGAAAACTTTATAGAAGGTTGTTTTCTGGACCCTACCTCATGTGCATAAAGCCAGAAGATGTGAATCTGGTCCACAGGGAATTGCATGAAGGCGAATGTAGATCTCATTCTAGCGGAAAAATTCTAGTGCTAAGGGCCAAGAGAGCAAGGTATTATTGGCCAACCATGGCCAACGACGCCCTCCAGACGGCCAAATATTGCGACAACTGCCAAAGGCACACACAAGTATCCTAACTACTTCCTGAAAACCTCAAGCCCGTCAGGTCCCCCTAGCCATTCATGAAGTGCAAAATGGACATTGCAGGGAAATTCCCGAAGGCCCGAGGCCAGCTGGAATTCCTCTTAGTAGTAACAGATTACTTCTATAAGTGGATAGAGACAGAAGCCTTGAGCATGATCACGGACGTTCAAATCAAGAGGTTCCTCTAGAAACACATGGTGATACAATTCAAAGTATTTCAATAAATAGTGACGGATAATGGCCCATAGTTCACAACAAACAACTTCAAGAAGATTTGTGAAGACTAGGGCATAAAGCTGAGCTCCGCTATGCCAAGGCACCCACAGTCCAATGGACAGGTTTAGTAAAAAAAAAATCGTGGTAAGCCTCTTAAAGAAACGGTTAGACGAAGCAAAAGACAAGTAGGTTTAAGAACTCCCAGCCACGCTATGGGCTTCTAAACCACATCAAGACGACAACAGGAGAAACACCATTCTCCTTTGTTTATGAATCGGAGGCATTATCCCCTACCGAAGTCACCATCCCATGATCTTCCGTAAACCTTTTCGCTTTCCTAGTGCCTCTTAACAATAAAATGGCATATCCCCCCATGCCCTAACACGGGGCTCGCCCGATGAAGTCTTAAAGATTAGCCTGTAACACTGCCTAAGTCTGCTGCACGCGGCCTTCCGGCACAGTCCCTGAGAGAAATATGTAACACAGCCTAACCCTACTGTCCGTGGCCCACCCCGCAAGAGAGCAGCATGTAACACTGCCTGACCCTGCTGCTCGTGAGCTATTAGTCAACCTGGATCGGTCCTCCGGGTACCCTCGCCAGGGCCCATGACTTTGCATTATAACCCAGGGTTTTCAGGCCAACTGGTCCAGCTACCCTCCCGCCCTGACACTTTGGACGTAGGGCATTACCATATGGCCACCTCCTCTCTGAATTACTTGCACCTGGCCCGACATGAAGATCCCACTCCTCATCTCTTGATTCCCCAAGGTCCTGAGCCCTAGGGCGGGGTGCATCACACGCGTAAATTGGATAGGCGACTATCCATCATAGAACCATATCACCAGATTAATCTAGACCTATTATCATTGTTAGGTGTAATTTGCGCCTTGGAATTTCCCCTAACTTGAATAGAGTAGACAATTAAGCCATAAGGCAGGGAAATGACAAGGAGCAGGAAGCCAGACGTCATAAGGATGCTGAAAGCCGAAGGCTAGCCTACTCTTACCCGATACTTATCTTCTTATTTAAATAAATAGATAATCATGTATGTTTGTAGATAATTATGAAATCTTCTAATCCTAAAAGGATAAGTACTAGCTTTCATGTATAAATAACAAGCTTAGGGGTTATGGAGAGGGATCTGAAAAACCCTAGACAAAGAGGCTAATAATAATACTTGTTCTTTCCATCCTTTCTGATCGATTCCTTGCCACCAACAACACAGGACCTCTATTGCTTAGACTTTCTTATCCAAGTTCATTCATCTTTACGCACTCACATTGTCTCCTAGCTTCCGTAGTGCCTATCAAATAACTCCCCAAAAACATCCATAACAATCATCTTTCATAATTCTCAAGCAGTGCGAAATGAGACCTAATCATTATTAAGGACTTACGTTCTCACATAGGTTCTATCCTAGGCTCGACTTAGCGACCCAATCAAACAATCGCACTTAGGCGTATAAGTCTTTATAAAATTTAAAATTACACATTACATAGTTTTTATTTGTGTCGGGAGTTATAGCTCGACACTAGCCGGATTAACCCCTAGACTAACGAGTAAGTTAAACAACTACCAAATGCGAGGAAACCAAGAAACTCCTCACCTTGGCCTAACGGTCGATATGCCTCCCGAGTGCCTGACCTCCATCTCTGCTACCAGAACTTCATCCCCCTCTGCCCCTCTGTCTTGTTTGCCCCGTGAAGATCCACCTTCAGCTCTAACTCCTGATGGACGTCCCTTATCCTGTTTACTCCATGAAGATCTTTCTCCAGATGAGGAACCTTGCAAAAGGAACCCAGTTAGACTTTCTGGGAACCTGCTAACAAAAGATACCTTCAATTTATGGAAACCTGCCATAAATGGAAAGTTTCCCGAAAAGGAAATTTGCCCAAAACAGAAAACTTTCTAAAAATAGAAACTTTCTAAAAATGGAAACCTGCCAATTTTGGAAACATCTCTGGAAAATGAAACTAAGGGCAAAACAATAATTTTCTTATCGAGGGATGCAGCTCTCGGGGTAGCGTTCGGGAACCCTTTTGGTCCGATCTTGCTAGACTGACACACCACTTCTACAACTCCATGGTTTCCCCGATTCCCTAGCTTGAACTGCCCACCGTGATCTCTTTCCCGACACGAGATGATCCACCTACTTCGGTGGCAACTCCGCCTTGGACAATTCCCACCTCCGCCATGGGAACAATATCTTTCCATGTGTCAAACTCCACCATTTTCTTCCTGGCTCTCATCATCTCTTCTACTCCTACTTCTTTCTTCTTCTCCAAGAAACCTCTATAATCGTTGTTTCCGCTTAACCATGCCTCGATTCTTTGTAGTTTCTCTGTGGCTTCCTCTTCGTCTTCCGCATCGTCTCTCGGTCTTTTCCACTCCACGACAACTCTGCCTCCGGCGACGATTTTCTCCCTCTCCGGAAACACTAAACCTAGATTCATCCCCTTACTTGCTCTGCAAGTTACCGCCACCATCAACCGTCTCGACCTCTACGACTCCTTCTCTGCTTCTCACGACACCACCTTCGGATCCTCTTACGACCACGACACCCCCACCATCGGTCTCACCTCCGCCAATTGCGAGTCGCTTCCCCGCTGTGCCTTCCTCCCCACGACATCTCCACTACTCACGATCCCCACTCTCTCTCCCTCTTATGATCCTCTATGCACCACAACCACTCCTCAAACAACCTCCTTAGTGGCTCCGACGCCTTCCGCCTCCCCTCCCGACACTCTGATCTCCCCCATCTCCCACTTTCTTCCTCTCGAGTTTGGTCCCTTCCGCTTCTCTTCAGTTTCTTCTAGACAACATCATACCCCACTGTCACTCGCTCCCCCACCTTCGTCTTCGATCCCCGCGATCTTTCTCTCTGCTTCCGTCGCTTCACCTTCCTGATCCTCCTCCTCTCGGTTCTCGACTTTCGCCTTTACTCTCATCTCCTTCAATGCGACCCCTCCGTCTCCCTCTCCTCTCCCGCCATCGTCGTCGATCATCACCACTATCATGGCCTCCCTCTCTCTCTCTCTCTCTCTCTCTCTCTCTCTTTCTCTCTCTCTCTCTCTCGTTTCTCTCTCTCTCTCGGGTCAATTCTTCTTCTTCTTCTTCTTTCCTTTTCTTTGTTTGCGTCTTCGTCTAGTCATTAGAGATTAAAGGGGTAGGGATGATCGGGTCGGGGTTCGGGTTAGGATCGGTTAGGGCTCGGGTTAGGTCACGGGTTCGGATAGAGTTTTAGGTTGGCCTAAAAAAGGAGGACATTACAGAAAGGTTAGAAAATTCAAGTTTTTAAAAATTCCTGATTTTTAAATCATATTTTCATTCTCGCATGATTTTAAAAATATGACATTATCCGTAAGAAGTGTTATGGTCTCGATATGCAGGACATACACTTAAAATTTTTTATTTAGAAAAAACAAACTCTACAACTCAACCACACAGAAAACGTTAGCATGTGTGTATGACAGTAAAATAAAATTCAATTAATAATTTTGATGTTATATAACAGATACTTCATATTTACTAAAAAAAAATCTTTAAAAAAAACAAAAGAAAACAATTGAGTAGCTAACTAAAAACCTAATGAGGCGATTGGCGGCGCTCGTGCGATCCTTTGACGGCTCTTTTCCACGATCCTTGGATGCTTCAATCTGACGATGCTCTGCCGTTGATCGTTGATCGTGTGCCTTTAGCTTCTGTCTCCTGCGTCTCTGTTCTGTTTCCTCTGCCTCGTCTCCTTGTGGCTTCGTCGTCTGTCTTCGGTAAGATCCTCTCCTCTCCCTGGTTGTTGATCTCTTCTCTGGTTGTGTGTGGCTCGGATCTGCAGGGATAGTGTGGCCCTATTCTCTCTCTCTCTTGTCAAGACGTTTTACAACAGTGGTGGTTGTTTGTTCCCCTTTGATTCGATCATTCGATCATTACTACTGTGTGTAGTCCATTATCATTGCTTGGTGACTCTGTTCATTCACCTTATGGCTCGTCGTCTCACTAATCATGAAAAGGGTAAATCAGTGGCTTCCTCTCATCGCTGGATACGCGAAAAGCCTACTTGCCTCCCAAACTAACACAATCCACAAACTTGTAGTTTCCAAGCACTGTCGCGAATCCTGCTCTGAATCTCGCCGTCTTTCACCAATTCGCAACAACTCCCCTCCAAGGCGACATCAGCATCCTGCTCATCCACGGCGTCCAAGAAATCAGAGTCCTATTCGTAGACCATCTCCTCGTCACAAACACCGTCGTACACCGGTTCGCCGTAGCATCTCGTCGGAACAGTCTCCAAGACATCGTAGGAGAGCATCTCCTCGTCGCGGTGACTATCTCGATGGTCGTAGCTTTGACCGTAGGCCAGTTGGTACACGACAGCTCTTACCTCATTGTGAGTATCTTCCTATTTCTTATTGATCTCGTGACGTGCATCACAAGCATAGTCAGAAAGATCATGCATTTGGTGAAAAAGCTCTTGTTGCACGTGCCTCTTCTTCACGTGCTCAAGAGGTTGACTTTCGCAAGCATAATCACAAAGATCATGCATTTGGTGAAAAATCTCTTGTTGCACGTGCCTCTTCTTCACGTGCTTTACGTGACACAGAAGCTGTGGAACGGGAATTAGCAGTTCCTATTAGTGGGCCCCCTGACTTGGGAGAAGGGTCAACTGCGGTGAAGTCACGCCGTTCGGCTTTAGTATCTCCCAGGATATTCCACCGCCACGGGTATCCGCCTTAGCTCGGCTTTCTTCTACGAAAAAGGCCATTGATAAAGAACTCGGATCTGGGTGCAAAGTGCAATCTAGTCTCCAATTTTCCTCGACGAACATCTTGGCGGATGAGATTCTAGATGAGTCTAACGTGCATGTTGTGCACTGGAAAGTGCGTACTGAATCGGCTTCTGAGCCCACTGTCCAAGAGCATCCGTCATGGTGGAACCCCAATGCGGATCTCCAATTTCAGGTTGGGACCTCCGATGCACCCGAGACTAGAGGAGGTGTTAAGCATAAGGCTGCTAAGGCATCTAAAGCCCCAAGGGCTCCTAAAGCGCCACGGGTACCTAAGGTTCCTAAAACGGCTAATGCAACCAAGCGTACAACTTCGCGGAAAACTTCGAAGACTCGTGGCCAAGCTCTTCCGCGTCCTAAGATTCATCTCTCTAAATCATCTTCGTTGGCACCACTTTTACCTCGTAATGAGGGTTTTTCTTCTGTTCCAGTAGTTCCATCTGCTAGGAATTCTTTGTCATTTGATCACTCTTGTAAGGGTTCCAAAAACCGTCCCAATCTTTCAATGATTACAACAAGTTGGAACTGTCAGGGTCTCAGAAACTCCCTAACAGTTTGACGCCTAAGGGATTTGAGATTAAAACTCTTCTCGGACATTATGTTTCTGATGGAGACAAAAAATCAAGATGACTTTGTATTTCAAGTATTCCTGTTGGATGAGATATGACAATAAATTTATTGTACCCCCTTTAGGTCAAAGTGGTGGTTTAGCTCTGTTTTGGCGACAAGATGTCGACCTTCAAATTATTTCGTCCACGCCTAACTTTATTGACACATTTATCTCATACCGTGGTGCCTCTTTCCATCTAACTTTCGTGTATGGTGCTCCTGCGCGCCAGAATCGTCAGGAAGTTTGGAATGCTTTAACACGGATTGGTGGCATTAGAGAGTTGGCGTGGCTCCTCACAGGAGACTTTAATGAGATTTTACTCCAATCCGAGAAATGCGGTGGCCCCCCCAAGATGGGAGGGATCGTTCACTGACTTCCGAAGCTTTTTTCGGTAAATGGCTTGTGGGATGTCAACCACTCTGGCAACTTTCTCTCTTGGCGAGGGATGCGATGTGACCATTTGATGCATGCTCGGCTTGATCGCTCTCTAGCTAAGAACTCTTGGGTTGAGATGTTCCCTTATAGTCGCTGTGAATATCTTCGTTTTGAAGAATCTAACCACCGACCTCTGGTTACCATTCTTGATAATTCAAGAGCTTCTCACCGCAAACTGTTTCGCTTTGATCGTCGTTTGCAGGAGAAGGATGAAATCTTCGACCTTGTCCCGAAGGTTTGGCAGCGCGAGGGTCAGGCTTCAGTGCTGGCTATGCTTGGCAGGTGTCGGTCCGAGCTGGTCCGAGCTGGTCCGGTGGGCTAAGGAGAAACACTTTAATAGCGCTAAGCTGATAGGTGATGCTCGGACAAAGCTAGATGCCCTTCTCTCTTATCCTACTACGGATCCGACTGCAATCCAGCAAACAACCTCCACTCTTGAGACGGCTTACCGAGACATGGAGAAGTTTTGGAGAGAGCGGAGTCGGATGCTTTGGTTACAACATGGTGATCAGAATTCGGGGTTCTTCCATGAATCCATGCGTAACAGGCGTACTATAAATCGTATCTCCGTCATTGAGGATGACGATGGCTCTGTACATTACAAAGAACCGAAAATAGTAGCTTCTTTTGGTGCTTATTTTCAACAAATTTTCTCCTCTAATGGAGCTGTTGATTTTTTCTATTTTGGAGCGTACATCTCTTCCGCTGGTTTCGGCAAGCTCGAATACTATGCTTACGTCTTTTCCCTCGACTGATGAGGTGAAACAGGCTGTGTTTTCGATTAATGTGGATAAGGCTCCAGGGCTGGATGGGTTTTTTGCGGGGTTTTTCCATTCATATTGGTTAACTATTGGACCAGATATGACTCGAGAGGTCATTGATTTCTTTGTGACGGGCTTTTTCCCGCGGGAATTGAACACCACAAACGTCACCCTTATCCCTAAAACCCCTCACCTTCGGAAGGTCTCTGAGTTTCGCCCGATTTCTCTTTGTAGTGTTTTCTACAAAATTATTGTCAAGATCTTAACTGCACATATGCACAATATCCTTCCGGATTTGATCTCCGAGAATCAATCAGTGTTTGTTCCTGGGCGAGCAATCTCCGATAATTTACTCATTACCCATGAGATTCTGCATTGCTTACACCGTTCGTAAGCTATGAAACGTGGAGCTATGGCCATCAAAACGGACATGAGTAAAGCGTATGATCGTATCGAATGGACTTTTTTACTCCATGTTCTGGAGAAGTTTGGTTTCCACAGGATGTGGATTAATTGGATAATGGAATGTGTGACCACGGTCTTGTACTCGCTTCTTACCAACGAGTCGCCTCAGGCGCAAGTGCTTCCTTCACGAGGTCTCCGACAGGAGGACCCTCTTTCCCCCTGCCTTTTTATCCTTTGTACTGAAATTCTCTCTCGGCTGTGCCGCAAAGCTCAAGAGGATGGCAGTTTTCCAGGGATTCGAGTTTCTCCTTCAAGCCCGCCTATCAACCATCTCCTGTTTGCAGATGACACAATGTTCTTCTGTAAATCAGATGCCCCATCGTGATTTGAAGAATTTTCTTCATGGGTATGAGTTGGATTCATGTCAATCCATAAATCTCGCAAACTCATCCATCACATTTGCATCTAAGACTTCGTCTTCACGGCGAGAAATGGTGAAGAATCGTTTTGAAATCACTAAAGAATGAGGCACTGGGAAGTATCTGAGTTTTCCTGAACATTTTGGACAGAGGAAACGGGATATCTTTGCAACTATTGTTGACCGTATCCGCCAAAAGGCCCAGGGTTGGTCTTCCCGCTTTTTGTCTTCAACAGGCAAACAAGTTATGCTGAAATCACTCTTGTCTGCTATTCCCACTTATGCTATGTCCTGCTTTAAGTTACCAATGTCCCTGTGTCGTCGCATTTAGTCAGTGCTTACTCGTTTCTGGTGGGATGATAAGCAGGATGTTCCTAAGATGTACTGGGTCTTGTGGGAGCGGTTGGCGCTACCGAAAGTGGCTGGCGGATTGGGTTTTAAAGAAGTCGAAGCATTTAATGATGCCCTCTAAGCTAAACTCTCTTGGCGTATACTCCAGAACCCTTCATCTCTGGTTGCTCGAATATTGGTGGGTAAGTATTGCCATTCTTCCTCCTTCATGGAGCGCATCCCACCAGCTAGTATGTCGTATGGTTGGCGTGGAAATATGGTAGGACGAGATGTTTTACGTCTGGGATTGTGCTAGATTATTGGTGACGGGGTTGATGTCCAGGTATGGGGTGATAATTGGCTTTCTACTACAGTCCCATTGGCACTTACGGGGCCCCCTCCTTCAACTTTTCTTGATCTTCGTGTCTCCGATCAGTTATCCCCACAATCTGGACAGTGGGATTGGAATATCATCTCAGCAGTTTTGCCCCACAATTCCCTGTTGATCTCAAATCTGGTGAGGGGATCCACTTTAAGACGTGATTCACTTGTCTAGTTATTCAATAAATCTTGCCAGTACACGTGTAAAACTGGATATTCTATGCTCACCGCCAATGACCGGACTCCCACGACTGAGGATTTCAACTGGTTGAAGAATATCTGGCGGGTGCGCACCCTCCCTAAGTTGTAGACTTTTTTTTGGAAAGCTATGTGAGGTGTGCTCTCGGTTCGCCAAGCCCTCACCTCTCGAGGGGTTATTGATGAGCCGGCTTGTGCAAGATGTGGATCTCCTGAGACTGTCGACCATGTTCTTCTTCAGTGTGAGTTTACACAACGAACTTAGAATGCGGTGCCTTTGTTCTTGCCTACCTTTCCCTCAATGCCTTCTCTACCAGTGTTCCTCTCAATATTACGGGAGTCTAAGGCTTTACCACCATTGGGACTATCTGCGGTAGACGTTTATCCCTGGGTGTGTTGGCATCTATGGAAGGCAAGAAATCGCTTATTCTTCAACTCAGAAGTTGTCCCTGTGGAGGAGTTTATTTCTGTGGCAATATTGCAGGCGCGCGAATGGCAGTCGACAAATCTTTGTACTAGGACTCCTGTTCTTCTAGCCTCTCCTCCTACTACCTTTGCTATCCTCTAGCCCCGCCTTTGACCTTATCTTTGGTTTCCCATGATTGTGGATGCTTCTTGGGATCCAACTTCCAGAAAGTGTGGAATGGGCTGGCTATTTCGTTCTCCAAATGATGCTCTTCTAGGGAAGTTTATTGCTTCAAAGGAGGATGTCCCCTCCGCTCTGGCGGCAGAAGCCTTTGCGCTCTGGACGACGTTAAATCACGCTCTGGTGTTAGGAATAAATGAGTTGCTTCTGCACTCAGACTCCCAGATGTTGGTTAATCTGATCAACAGGAAAGAAGAACATATTGACATTCTTGGTCTTCTAGTGGATATTAGGAATTTAATTCCCTCTTTTTCCTCGATTTCTCTTTCGTTTACCCCCACGATCGGCAAATTCTGTCGCTAATTTTCTTGCGAGAAGAGCTATTTGTGCTCAGACTGCTTCGATTTGTGAAGTTTAATAAAGCATCTTTTGTGATCAAAAAATAAAACAGATACTTATACAAGTAAATTTTCTTTTAGTCTTTATACATCCAAATATTCATCTGTCCATATCTTAGATATTTTAATGTGTGAACGTAGTGCATTATCTTATATACGACCAAAAAAGTGAAACAATATGCCTCTCCTTCAATTTTTCTTCAGCTAATTTCTATGGAGTCATCTTCTTCACCCCTTCTTCATCATTCTTGTCTTTCTTGTTTCTATCCAAAATTTGGTAAAAGACCTTCGCTGTCTTATCCATTAATGCAAAATTGGCGAAAATGTAAACCAACTCGAATTTGTTCTAACAAGATGTATGTTCCTGGTATGCCATATTTTGTCCATATACATTTTTCTATGTATATTAATAATGTCAATTTTTTCTAAATATTTATATGTAATTTGAATTAGGCTTTGGAGAAGCTTCACCCGAGGCTAAGGCAGCGAAGCATCTTCATGACTTTTTCACTTACGTCGCAGTGAGGATAGTGGCTGCTCAGCTTGAGGTCAATTTGATAAGAAAGTTGTATATAATAAGATTATAATAATTTTTATATTGATCTAATGATTACTTTGATGATAGAGTTATAACCCTGAGGCATACATGGAGCTGAGAGAATTCTTAGACACAAATTCTGTAAGTGATGGTGATAAATTCTGCGCTGATCTCATGCGTCGCTCTTCACGTCATCAGAACTTAGGTACATTTATGATGTTTTTCTTAAAAAATTGGTTTTACTCTGACGAACATTTGGTTTTGAATAAATTCAGAAGAGTTTTATGGGACACTTGTAATACTAAATTTTTTTGTAAATTAATAGTGGATAAATTAACAAATCTATAAATTGATAAATTTGTCTAATTTTTATAAATTGGTTTATTAGTTCAACTAATATATCCTTGAATTATTTAATATATACTTTTGTAAAAATATCATAGTCTCCAAGACCATTGATATATAGAATTCTTAGATAAACATTGTTAGAAAATTTTTTCCATGTTCTGTGAAGTTTGCCAGATTATATTATATATAGGCTCTGGTAAATTTCAAGGTTCTGAACTAAGTTACACACTGTACTTTTAGTAATATCTATTATTATTCCTAGTTCAAGTGGGATAGATAACTTATACGGATCTCTTTGCTTTTTCCAAACATTTTCTTCGTGGGATGAAGTTTCCAGTAAATGACGCAAATACAACAATTTCTTATAACATCTTTCATAATCGCGTTACAAAACACAATTCCATCAGCTTTTTTTTCTTTTGCAAATTACGAATTGATAATAGTAATATGTTTTTTGTATCTTTACATTTTATGAACATAATAAGTAATTACGCATATGTATATCTGATCTTGTACTAAACTGAAAAGCTTGTTTTCTTGTTTTGTTTGGTGACCACAGCCCTTCGAATTTTAGAGGTAAGCTAAGCATTCTCTTTCCTCTTCTAAATACATTTACCCAAAAAAAACATTTAGGCCATAATTGTTTGTGGTTTTCCAAATGATTTTTAGATTTTGGTTTTTGGTTTCTAGTTTTCAGATTTTAGTTTTAGATTTTTGAAATGAGATTGTTCAGTAAATCTATAAAAACTAGTTTTTGGTTTTTGAGAAGAAATAATGACAATCTAACAAAATTTAGTTTTTATTTTTCTAAGGAAAACTTAAAATCTAAAAACTTGATCAGAAGATTTAAGTGAAAAACTGTTTTTAAATCATCAAAAAGCTAAATTTTGAAAATCTTGATTGGTATATCAATTAGTATTTTAGAATCAAAAACCAAAAAATAATTTAGGAACTACTAAACAATCAAGACTTTTTATATAATATTATTATATTGATAGAGTTCGAGCTCCCAAACACTCTGTATCTTTTTCGATCTCTGGTAGCAAACCTGAAATCTTTCAAACACTTCTATTGAAATAGGAATCTGATAACAAAGAAACAATACAAAGATAAAATAGATAACTAGAAAAAGATCACTCAACCCTGTAGAACCCTCCTAATCTGATCAGCATTGATCAGTCCATATGGCACATCGCCATCCCAAATCTCTCATTCAGCATGATCCCTAAAGCCAAGCGACGTTCTCTATTTATTTAAATCTGAAAACGTAAGAGGAGAAAGAGTCTTGCTAACTTCTAACCCTCTACGTGAAAGAGAGTCTTCCAAACTTCTTGTATAAAGTGTCTTGGTGTACGTTGGAACGTATCAATACCCTACACATTTAAACAAGCTTGTCTTCAAGCTTGGGTCTTCAACTATGCTACAAAGTAGAAGAATCCGCTCTGAGCATATAGACTTTGTGCTGACTGAATTGAACCCCACCCAATTGATGTTTGAGCTTCATAACCATCATTGATCTCACTGTGTATATGTTAGCTTCTAGCGATATACAATTTTCCCACACACTCCAGCCTCTCGAAAGGTCCACAATATTGAGTTGAATGCTTCTGTCAAACTAATTTTGAACAATATTGTATTATTGTATACTATGGTGATTTGAGATTTGTAACGGCCACCGTTGCCATTGTTGTTTAGATTTTTCACCTATGCTTCAAGTGAAACTTCATACCAATATTATCAAGATGTTTCATTCTCTTCGAATCATGTCTCTTTGTCAGAAAAAGCTGCCTATATGGTCGATTCATAATCACCAAAGACTCCACTTCAAAATCCAGCTCTCTTTTATGCCTACGGTTGTACTTGAAATGATATTTGAAGAACATTTTCTTCTTCACTTGTTGATGAATCTTTATACCAAAAGAACTTTTTTCTTCGATGGTTTTCCAAATTTGATCATTCCACTCGCAGGTCGTGTACACTTAAACTTGAATTTCTTACTACACGTGAGTTTATTTTGCTTCAGTTTAGTCTTTTCTCTCTTTCTGATCTTGTTTTTATAATTGAATTTCCATGATTTAGAACCTTTTTTCTTCATCTTCTATTGTAGTTTGTTCTTGCTCTGAAAGATCCTTTCAAACCACATGTAGGCAATTTGTTTATGACTAGCTTTTTGAGTCAACTCAGCCGTCTCTGTTGACATAAGATTTGGAGCCATATTCTTTGTAGCAATGGCTTGAACTGATTCCTTTGGCAGTACTTCAAATACAGATTGCAATTTGCTCACAATATTTGAATAATTGCCAACCAAGGATTCGACTACTTGAAGCTCCTTTGTGTCTTATTGCGAGTTCGTTTCCACAAGTTCTTTGACATGTTGAGACACTCTACCAGCTTCTATGGTTCCACAAAAGCCACAAAAGTAATTCTATGGTTCCACTTCTACTTTTGGAGTGAACCTCTTCAACAAACATCTTGTAAATTCTCTCCAATCTCTGAACGGTTCACTTTTCTTTTCACTTTGAAACCAAGTCATAGCTGGCCCTTCCAAACTCTCTGATACCAAACACAACCTTTCCTCTTGAGTTAATTTTCTGGTTCGGAAGAA
Organism: Anastatica hierochuntica; assembly: GCA_900406275.1. Classification (NCBI taxonomy): domain Eukaryota; kingdom Viridiplantae; phylum Streptophyta; class Magnoliopsida; order Brassicales; family Brassicaceae; genus Anastatica; species Anastatica hierochuntica. The sequence goes on from OVAN01003285.1 coordinate 23,675, forward strand.
ACACTTAGCTCCCGAAATCCATCCGTATGGCCTTGATCCATCAAATGTTGGCATTTCTTACGGATGTAACAAATTATCCTGAGCAAGTAAACGCCTCTTAAACTCACAACAGTCTGTAAACGGTTTGTGTTCCATTTCATTGTTGAACCATGCCAACACTGCACCCTCTAAGCTTCATGAAATCAAATTTAATTTGTCTCCATCTACACATTGTTCCAACCTAAAAAATCTTTCTACCCTTGCAATCCAACCATATGGACGAGTCCCATCAAACATAGAAATCTGATTTCCAATCTTAATATTGTTACAAAAAGGTTTTGGAGCAGAGATTGGTACCTGAGATGGCAACTCCAATGAGTCAAGTCCAAACTACCTCATCAACCCAATATTTAGTTCTTACTCCTTTGAGTACTGCTCTTGTTTCTGCTTGCAATGTGGAGACATTATATCAAACACTAGGTGTGCATCAGATTCTCAGTCACTTTTTCTCACGGTGTGGAACCACTTTCACCAAATTGAAATGTGCAGATTTTTCTCTACCTTGAAACAATGAATGAGCTTCGCCGTTGAGGAACCCTTGAAATGTTGCTAACTTGTTCGATTCCGAATAATCAGTTCCTGCAAAACGAGCATCCAAGGCTGAAAACCATGTCTGGAAATTTGCAGCACCACCACCGGAGATACGAAGCTGCATAGATTCTGCAGCGTTTGGTTTCTCGGTAAACAAATTTGCCTCAATCCTAACCAATGTTTTGAAGATCTAGTACATGTTGTGGTCAATATTATCATGGCGTTGATCTGAAGCCATGTTGAGTGAACGTCGGCTCACCACACCAATTGATAGAGTTCGAGCTCCCAAACTCTTTGTATCTTTCTCGATCTCTTGTAACAAACCTCAAATCTCTCAAATACTTCTATTGAAATAGGAATCTGATAACAAAGAAACAAGACAAAGATAAAATAGAGAACTAGAAAAAGATCACTCAACCCTCTAGAACCCTCCTAATTTGAAGGTCGTATGTTCGATCCATGCTCACCGCACCAATTGATAGAGTTCAAGCTCCCAAACTCTCTGTATCTTTCTCGATCTCTTGTAATAAACCTCAAATCTTTCAAACACTTCTATTGAAATAGGAATCCGATAACAAAGAAACAAGACAAAGATAAAATAGAGAACAAGAAAAAGATCACTCAACAAATATAAGATAGAGAACTAGAAGGAGATCACTCAACCCTCTAGAACCCTCCTAATCTGATCAACATTGATCAGCCCATATGGCACATCGCCATCCCAAATCTCTCATTCGGCATCATCCCTAAAACCAAGCGACGTTTTCTATTTATCTAAATCTGAAAACCCAAGAAGAGAAAGAGTCTTGCTAACTTCAAACCCTCTACGTGAAAGAGAGTCTTCTAAACTTCTTGTATAAAGTGTCTTGTTGTACGTTGGAATGTATCACCTATATACTTAATTTACGATTTTAACCTTTCTATCGCATATCTCTAACATACCGTACGTAGGTACGGTCTGCTTACTGTAAGAAGGATTTTGAATGGGACAATTTGAAGCGCCTCGCCTGCAAGGTATATAATATATTGATGCTTTAAACTTGATTTTTTTTTTCTATAACTTTCTCGATGTCAGTGCAATTAAGTAATCTTTCTTTTATGAAAATGCAGAACGTGGATAAATTGAACACAAAACTCATGCGTGAATACGTTTTAGAGACTAGCCATGTTGAAACAGATTTTGATAAGTGAAAGTTTTGATCTCTTTGAATAGCATTCTCATATTTTAGCTTTGAAGACTGTTTGTAGATATATACATATATACCATTTTGTTTGTTAAGCGTTTTTTATATCCTAATCCTAAAAATTTTCTTTCGAGAATGACATAATGAAGACTGAAATCAAACGGAATTGATCAAAATGAACAATCTCCGTTATTATCTAACCTATCATTCAACGAATAAGAAATTAGACAAAAAAAATATAAAAGATGAGCCATGTTGTGCTAAAGCTCCAAGGACGTTTTTTGAGTTACCACCGCCACCAGTGACGCCACCAAAGCTACCTTTTGCCTGTCTATTCTTCTACGCACTCGTTGCCGCTCCTTAAAAAGGAACAAGTGATTAACATAACCGCAAGTAACTAATATAACCACGAATGAGGTATGTATATATGTTTTTTTTCTTCTTTATTATGTATGTTCTTTAAATGACTCGTTGGATTTGATATTAATGTAGGCTATCAGACTAAAGAGAGCCACATTCATGACATCCACAACCTTAAGCACAGTTTTTGGCAGTTTACTCCCAAAGGAACCAAAAGAAGAGAAACATTAAACCACCAATCCATGCCTTGGTTCTGCATATTGATTTTCAATTACCATTCCTATATATTCTCCCAACAAATATCCCCATTTTTTACATTTCCGGTCACCCTACACAATAAACACAAGCAATTGTAAGAGCAAAGAAATCTAACTTATCAAAAGGATAAAATACGACCAAACAAAACCAAAATTCACCTAGCATGGTAAAGAAACCATATGCATCATCCTCATCAACGAAACCTACGGGATAAACAAAACAAAAAAGGTTAAGATAATAGCTTAAGCGCTCAAAACAAATGAAGCTCCAAACAAATCAAACTATGAGATATAGGAATGGGAGAACGACGTTGACGCCAGTGAGAAAGGAATGGATCCCTAACAAACATGGGAATTGAGAGAGAATCTGAAATGTAAGTTTATCCACAAACAAAAGAGTCAACATTGTCCTTTACACAATAAGGACAACAAAAACCAATTGAGAAAACCAATTGAGCATAAAAATGACAATGTCTATTTGGGATCAAGAGGAGCAAGTTCCTTCATTCCAAGAGAGAATTAGAAAAAACTTCTCAAGATATCTAGTGAGCTACCTGCTGCTATTACATTTGCAAGAGCATGGAATACTCAAAGGGATCTCAAAAGATGTTTTGAAAACAATCTTCGGGACCTGGAGAAACTAAAAGGATTGTTCAATCAAGCCAGAGATCCTAACAAGAATTTTAGCACTCTCCAGATTTTGGAAGACCCAAGACTCTTACTAATCAAGTGTTCCATCAACAAACAAGTCTTTGAAAACACTCTATGCGACTCCGAAGCTCGAGTAAACGTCATGCCAACACATATTGTTGCGCGGCTTGATTTCACAAACTTTAGGACTTCAGAGATGTGCATCATCTTCGCTGATAGATCAATAAAGAGACCTGTAGGATCATTACGTGGTGTCCTAAAAAGAATTAGTTATGAACTTGTGCCTAGTGACTTTCAGGTAGTTGAAGTAGCGGAGAAGCATTCGTCAAGTTTAATACTTGGAAGAGACTTTCTTGCAACCGTAGTAATTGTCATGGATTAACAAAATGGAAGAATACACTTCATTCATGATGGTAAGGACCTTTACTACAAGATAGCACCTCATGCATATTTAGCGATGGAGGTTAGATGGCCTCAACCGATAAGAGCGGTTGCATTGGAAGTAGAAGCACAAGAACGAGAAGAGGTTTCAGCTCAAGGATCTACAAACGGAAGATGGAGACTTAAATCTCCACTGAGGTTTCCTCACATCAAAAATTGTCCAGGATTCGAGCTAATTGACTTTAAACAAGCGTTATATGGGAGGCAACCCATACGTTTTATTTCTTTAAGCTTTATTTGATTTTGAATTTTAGACTTTGATCTTAGAAAAAAGTTGTTTGATTTGGTGTTAAAAGTTTTAATAAATGTTTTTAAAGTTTTAATTCTTTGATTTTTGTACGAATTTACATTGGAAAGGAAGAAAAATGGAGAAAATTTGATCCGGACATGTTCTGGACGTTTGAGCAGTAATACTGGATTTCACCAAAAACAAAGCACCGACCAGTCGTACGAACACCACCACCCGATCCCAAGAAGCTCCCAGAACTGGTCTAGGAAGTCCCACGATCGGCCGTCTGACCAAAACAAGCCCCCGACCAGTGTCAGGGGCTGTGTGCCCCAAACCGCTGAGGCGTTTGCTTCCCACGACCGACCGCGTGACCTGAGGTGTCCAACACCAGTCCTAGCCCATTCGCCACCCGGTCACAACCTTTCCCGAGCCTTAACCCATCCTGACCACCCATTTCCATGTCCAGACCATCCCATTTCCCATCCGGACGTGCTTTTGGCCCAGAAAAACATTACCAAACGTCCAATTTTCACATTTTCTTGGCCCGATGATGCATAAACTCAAAACTTTTGGGGTAACAAAGTAAAATTAACATTTATATACCATTTTATGGTGACCTTCAGGATTGAAACCTCAAGAATACAAGGATACACACTTGAAGCTACAAGCAGCGTAAATCGAGCAAATTTTTGCATCTTAGCCATTTTATTGCCGCCAAGCACGTAATCAACCAAGTTTTTTTCCAAAAACCTGACAGAGGATTGATGTGTTAATATTTTATTAGTTTTTATTACGGATTTTACATGAGATTTATGGTTTATAGTATGTATTCGGATCTTTTTGGCGCGGATTTGTGTTCTTTGTTGTTTTTACAGGAATCGAGCATGGACGTGCGAAAAGAATACATTTTGGATGGATTTCAAACTTGGAAGGAAGTTTTCTTGAAGGCTGGAAAATATCCAGAAATATGGACAAGGATCGATCGATCCTTGTCCCTGGATCGGTCGATCCCTGTCCCGATTTTCAGACTGATTTTTACGAAGAACCAGACCGAACTTATCTTGAACCGGATCTCATTACTAGAACATAGGCTTGTGTTTCCTTTTTCATTATGCACTTTTACAGACTTTTTGAGAGCAGAGATTGATTTGTAACCTAGGGAGAAGAAGCATCTTTGTACTTTAAATCTGAGAAGCTTTCTGAACCCTTTACTCGTATTTTTTGTTAAATACAATTCTCTCTTTGATTTGATCTGTGTTTATGCGATTATTATGATTGAGTAGTCTATTCGTTGGGTTTAGGTTTCTCACATAGGGATTCATGATTTGTTGATATAGAATTGTATGATTAGAGATTTAATCAATTGGATCTTCGTCTAGGATTGTTTGTAATGCATGAAATTGAACTGATCACTTAGTTTCTGATCTTAGGTAATTTAACGCCTGGAAAGTGTTCGATTAAATGCCTGAAAGAATCTTAGATGAGTACGTCTTCTTAAGCCAATGGAAATTGATGTTTAAGTTAATTGTGAACATATCAAACCTGTAAGGAATGCATGATTAGAAATCGAGAGTCAACGGAAGTTAGTCTCGAGATTTCTAATACATAGGGAACTGATACTATGGAAGTAGATGAGTTCTACATTAGTGTTTGAGTTCAAGATGGTTTAAAACTTGTTCCCTTATCTATAATTTGAGTCAACAGTGAATTGTTTCCCTGAGAGTACCTAATGCCCAACACTTCTTTAATTGAATGACAACCCCAACGTTGCTTGCTTGCCTTCTTTGCTTTATTTATTTCGATATTTGCATCTTCTAAAAGACATCTTTTTAGCTTTAGCCTGTTGTTTGATCTGACATTCTTCGTGCTACTTTTGGTCTATGTGGATTCGATCCCAAACCACTACAATGTACTTATGTGCGCTTGCGGTGTTATCTCGAGCGAAAACCTGAGCTATCAAGTTTTCTGGCGCCATTGCCAGGTACTAATATGGAGTCTTAGAACTTAGGATCATTGCGTGCCTATGGCACTTTTCTTTATTTTGTTTAATCTCTTCTTTTCTTTCTCTGTTTTTGTGATTTCAGCTGCATGAACATCCCTCATACTAGAAGCCAAGGGATCGGGAATCTTCTTGCATTCGAGCCTAAACCTTTGCGTCTAGAGAGACAAAAGAAGAAAGAGAAGTTGCTGGAGGTTATTTAAGAATATGAGTTTGCTGAAATCATGGGTGACAACTTGGGAGATCCCATTCAAGTTCGTCAAAATCCTCTCTTTCCTGGACTCCTTCCAGGAGATAATCCACCTGCAGGTGGTGGTGCTAATGCTGGTGCTCAGCAAGCTGGCCAGCAAAATGTTGCA
>OVAN01003286.1:0-29720 GCA_900406275.1 Anastatica hierochuntica
TTCCATGGGCCTTAGTGAGTAGAACACATTGGATCTTGGATTTGTAGATTAAGGAGTCATTAGGTGGTTAGATAATGATGTCTAAGGATAGAATGAATTTGGATCTCTATGGTTTAGGTGTTCTTAATGCTAGATTTAGTATAAAAACTTGATCTTGATATGTATGCATTTCACGCCCGAGAGGTATTCGATGAAACGCCTACGAGAACCTAAAGCATGCTAAGCTTAGCTTAGCCAATGGAAGTTGATTTCTAGGGAGTTTAGTGACTATATGAACTTATTCTTAATGATTCTTAATTGATTTATCATTTGCAATAAAGAAGAGTTGAGTGAATGTAATCAATATGGAAATTGCCTATTGTCATGAGAGTGGATTAGGCTAGTAATGATTCCTTGGTTGTGAGACTAGTTCTTTTGATTGACTCCTTTCTTGTTAGTTAGCCACTTGATTACCCTTCTCAATTGCTAATCCAAGTTCCACTTCTCCATCGTTTGAAGTCTTGTTTAGTATGTTTAGGTTGTGTTGCTTGTTCTTTATTATCTTTGTGTTGCCACTTTTCTCTCTTCTTACTTGCTTAACTTAGGAAATATTGTGTATTCCTAGTGCTTGAGTCTCTAGTTCTCGTGGGTTCGACCCTTAAATACGACAATCGGCATAACCGTGCACTAGCGGTTAGTGGGGATTGTTAGTGATTAAGGTTTATAAATTTAAAACTTGAAATTGAGTTAATCACTAGAGAAATCTAGCCTCATCGAGTTTTTGGCGCCGTTGCCGGAGAACTAAGTAGGTTCTCATTAGGCTGCATGCTGAGAGCCTCCTGGAAAGAGGGGCTGAGGCGTTTTTAGCCATGATCGCCATGGCGAAGGATGATAAAGAGGTTAAGCTGAGTGAGATACGGGTTGTGGCATAATTTGAGGATGTGTTTGAGCCATTGAGGGGCTCTCCGCCTGAGAGGGGAGATGCCCTTACTATTGAGCTAGAGCAAGGGAAAGTACCGGTTTCGAGAGCACCTTACCATCTGGCGCCTGCAGAGATGGCAGAGTTGAAAAAGCAGCTAGAATATTTGTTGGAGAAGGGTTTTATTCATCCAAGCAGTTCTTAATGGGGAGTGCCAGTTTGTTTGTGAAGAAGGATGGGAGTTTCCGGCTTTGCATTGATTACATGGGCCATAACAAGGGGACCATCAAGAACAAGTACCCTTTGCCGCGAATTGATGAGTTATTGAATCAGCTGCAGGGAGCTTCATGGTTTTCCAGGATTGATTTGGCATCAGGATACCATCATATAGTGATACCTGAAGAAGATGTGAAGAAGACTGCATTTCGAACGCGCTATGGGAATTTTGAGTTCGTAGTGATGCCATTCGGAGTGACTAATGCACTAGCTGCCTTCATGAAGATGATGAATAATGTGTTTCGTGACCAGTTGGACAAGTGTGTAATCATTTTCATTGATGACATCCTAGTGTATTCTCAGAGTGAGGAGGCACATGCTTTGCACCTGAGGATTGTATTGGAGAAGCTGAGGGAGCAGGAGTTGTTTGCTAAACTGAGCAAGTTTAGTTTTTGGTAGAGGGGGATTGGATTCCTGAGGCATATTGTCTCGGAGGCAGGGTTGTTGTAGATCCAGAAAAGATTTCAGCTATCACTGAGTGGCCGATACCTAAGAGTCCTACAGTGGTTTGTAGTTTTCTGGTACTAGCTGGGTACTACAGGAAGTTTGTCAAGGGGTTTTCTAGCATTGCCAAGCCAATGACTAGGTTGACATGCAAGGATGCAAAATTTCAGTGGTCAGAGGCGTATTTTGAGAGCATTGCTGAGTTGAATCGACAATTGACATCAGCGCAAATGTTAGTACTGCCAAGGCTAAAGATTCCCTATGTAGTTTACACTGATGAATGTGGGTCTGGTTTAGGATGTGTGTTGATGCAGGAGGAGACAGTCATTGCATATGCATAGCACCAGTTGAGACCTTATGAGGTCAACTATCCAACTTATGATCTAGCTAGTGACTGTTGTTTTTGCTCTGGAGATTTGGAGACCGTATTTGTAACAAGAGAAGGTCCAGATCTTCACATATCACAAGAGTCTCAAGTACATCTTCACTCAGAGGGATTTAAATCTGAGACAGCGCATGTGGATGGAGTTTCTGGCTGATTATGATTTGCAGATCACATACCATCCTGGCAAGGCCAATTAGGTGGTAGATGCATTGAGTAGGCGCAAGAGTGAGGTTTCTGGAACCAAAGAGGTTCATAATCTGGTTGGGGCACTGGAAAATCTCAGATTGTATGTAGTCACTATGGAGGAGGACACTGTTGGTCTAGATGCCTTGAATCTGGCTGATTTGCTTTGGAGAATACGACAAGCCCAAGGGAGGGACGAAGCACTGGGTAAGTTGGTTGAGAGGGAAGTGTCTGGTTATCACATTGTTGGTAATGGGACATACTTATCCAATAATCGAGTCTGTGTGCCCAATGATGTTGAATTAAGGCGTGAGATCTTGCAGGAGGCTCACCACTCGTGGTTCTCTATCCATCCAAGAAGTACAAAGATGTATCGAGACCTGAAGTAGTACTATCATTGGGGTAATATTAAAAGGGATGTAGCCACTTGGGTTTCTTAGTGCCAGACATGTCAGTTGGTAAAGGCAGAGCCCCAGGTGCCTAGCAGATTATTGCAGAGTTTGCAAATGCCTAAGTGGAAGTGGGATATGGTGACTATGGATTTTGTTATCAGGTTACCAAAAACTAGTGGCGGGAAGAATGCCATTTGGGTGATCGTAGACGGACACACAAAATCTGCTAATTTTGTGGGGATTAAAAAGACAGATGGGGCGGATAAGCTGACACAAAAGCACGTGGATGTGATTGTGAGGTGGCACAAACTACCTGTCAGTATTGTGTCTGACCGCGATGTGAAGTTCACTTCAATATTTTGGCAGGCTTTTCAAAAGGCGTTGGGGACTAAGGTTCATATGAGTATAACTTATCACCTGCAGACGGATGGTCAGACGGAGCGGACTATTCAGACTTTGGAGGATATGTTGAGGGCTTGCATACTAGATTGGGAAGGTAATTGGGGCAAGTATGTACCACTAGCATAATTTGCCTACAATAATAGTTATCTTTCGAGCATCGAGATGGCACCATATGAGGCTCTTCATGGTAGGTCATGTCGCACACCTCTATGCTGGACAGAAGTTGGGGGAGTTGCGAGTTGTAGAACCAGCAATCATTCAAGAGACTGTAAAGCAGGTGGAGGTGCTAAGAAACCACCTGAAGGAAGCCCATGACCACAAGAAGAGTTATGCAGACAAGCATAGAAAGGATCTGGAATTTGAAGTAGGGGACTTAGTGTACTTAAAGATGAGAACATTCCAAGGAGGGTCTGAGACATGAAAGTTGAAAAAGCTTAAGCTGAAGTATATGGGTTCGTATCCTATTGTTGAGTGGATTGGTGCAGTGGCTTATCGCCTGCAGTTATCGCCAAAGTTGGCAGATTTCCACGACGTATTTCATATGTCAGTACTGAGGAAGGTTGTTAGAGAGCCATAGCTCCTTTTGCAGAAGCCACCAAGTAGAGGTACTAGAACAATAAGAGAAATAATTTCAAGGGAAGAACACTTTGATGGTTAAAGTTCGTTGTGAAAGAGAGATTTTCGTTATCGATTAACCAATTCAAGTTTTAACTTTCTAAAGCCTTAATCGTCTAACAACTCACTAAACCGAAAAACCACGACAATGCACTATAGTATTTAAGGGCCGAACCCATAGGAGCTAAGGTTCAAGCACTAGGATGTAAAATAATTCTCTAAGCTAAGCATATAAGAAGAGAGTGATGAAACTACTAGTTAAAAGATGAGAAATGCAAAGAACAAAACACAAACGAGAAAACAAGATAGAAAAGACATTGGACCATGAGTTTAACTATCATGCGGATTCATTAACAATCAAAAAATGATGAAAAGATTAGATTAAAAACCATCCTAGAACATGGAGCTCACAAATATGACTAATCCACTTTCATGGCACTAATCACTTCATTAATCACCTAATTAGACAAATTTTCCAATTGCAATCAAATGATCAATGAGTATTAATAACAAGTCCATTTGGTTCACCAAACACCCTAATCATCAATTCTCATTGGCTAGGTATGTAGAGCTCACATAAGATTGGTTTAGGCATTTCATCGAATACCTCCCGGGCAACAAAATGTACTAAGTCTAGAATGACTTTTCCAAGCCTAATATAACATTAAGCATAACAAAATATGAAGGATCTAACAAGATACAATCTAGAATATTATCATTCAACAATCAGCCAACCTAATCTAGCCTAACCCATGATCCAACAAAAGACTAGTAACTAAAAGCCATGTAAAACCAAGAGATTGTCACTAGCTCTTGATTATATATGTTAGAAGAAGAGTAGAGATGAGATGAGATGGATAAGATGCAAACAAACTATTGAAAATGCAAGAAAAATCTAAACTTTATAAGAAATGAAGAAACTTTGAAGAACAAAGAACAACAAGAAAGAAACAATAATCAAAGAGACATCAAATGCATTAAAAACTAAAAAGGATCCAAAACAAAGTGTGATTACAACTTTTTTAGATTCAAAATCATAAAGAAAACTAAGAAGAGAAATTTTTTCTTAGGTAGCTAAGGGTTCTAAGGAGGTTAACATTGAGTATTTATAGGGAAAAGGGTTGAATTGAGTCGATCCAGGACAAACCGGGTCTGATCTAGGCAAGTTTTGGTGATTTCGGGAGTTCCTAGTGGTCCAGAGCCCTCTGGCTAGCGGTCCACAACCTCTCTCCAGACCGCCAGCCTTCCCAGCAAGCATTCTTGGCGGTCTGGACACCTCTGGCTGGCACAACTCCTTAGCTCAGGTCGCCGGGTTTCAGACAAATCTTCGGTATTTCACCCTTAACTTTTGAATCGTAGCTCGGAATGAGCTGAAACAACCTCCAAAACAAAGCTAACCCAATTTACTATCTTATGTCAAATCTTGAGCTCAATATAATCAAGGTAAGGCTTCCATCTGATAACATATTTAAGACACTTTGGCTGGGTCTCCATCTAACATCTACCCATTTACATCCAAGAACATTTTCTTCATGATTCTTTAAGCTCCATGCCTTTTGCATCATTCAATCCATCCATTAAGCTTCAAAGTACCTAAAAGTTCTAAAGAAATGCAATGCAAAGAACCAAATATATAGCCTAAGACTCTAAGATGATCAATCTAAACTAAATGAGACTTAAAATAATACCAAAGCTTCTAAATGAGCTAAAAGAGATTGTAAACCATGAAAAATAATACTAAAAATGATACAAAATACACAAATATCAACTCTCCTGGACTAGAATCTTGCTTTTCCTCAAACAAATGAGCAAGAATCTAAGCCCGAGAAAGAGGTTTGAAGGTGGGGACTCATAGCCTAAGGGTTATACGAAGGGTGCCCAAACAAAATCCTTAGAAAGATGTAGCAAATAGCAAGAGTCGAATCTAGTCTTTCGTACTTCGCCATAACCTTTCCAAGCCCCAATTTACTCTAAGTTCCGAAACTAAGGCAAATTCATACTATCAACTCATTTAACTCTTTAACATTCATTCATATTCAATTAAGTGGGATCTCACTATGGACAATGAATCAAAACCGTTTGGTTTGGTGAGAAAAGGTTAAAGAAGTGATGATCAAGGAGGTTTCATAAACTCAAGACTTTAGTGGTTCACTCATAAAAAGAGTAGTGTGAGACATTGTGTCAAAGCAAGGGAGAGACGAACAATTAACACATACAAAGAATTGGCTTCCACTAGAGTCTCAACCCCTCTGTACATCCTTACTCTACCTCAATGCCAAACATCTTTTATTCCCAACTACAACCAAGATTTTTCTTTCTTTTCATGTCTTTTCTTTAAAGCTCAAACTCCTATTCTTTCTTTTTGCACATAACACTCTATGAATTCCTTTACTTCTAACTCTTCTCATTCTTTAGAAACGCTATCCACAAACATCTTTTCTCTATTCTTTATTTCTTTTCTTTTTCATTTTCTTATGGACTTTAAACCTTCTTTAAATCTTCTTAAAGCTAGACTTATTCTTCTTTCTTTCCAACTTAGAGTGCTAAATTGATTTTCTTTTACCCTTCTCTTTTTTTGGTTTCCTTTTTCATAAACACAATCCTAAACCACTTAACTCATCCTTGAATATCAACTTACCCCTCCTTATCTACACAAAAAGAGGACGAATCTCTCCGAGATTTCATGAAAAAGGTTAAAGATAGTGATGTCGAGAGTCAGTGGGATCAGCGACAAGGTGACAGTAGATGCGCTCAGAAAACCCTCTGGTACAAGTCGAAGTTCATGAAGTGGATAGCTCTCAAAAAACCACGCACGATTCAAGATGTGCTTCATAAGGCTACAGACTTCATCATCATCAAAGAAGAAATGAAAGTTCTATCGTAAAAACACAAACCCACGAAGGCATCCGCAAAAGATGCTACCTTAGAGCAGAAGACGAAAAAGAAGATCCCTCGTTACGACAAATATGTCCATCATGAGAGAGAAGTCGTCCGGGGGGCACATAATTACGCTATTAACTCCCCGTCCCAACAAGGGAGAACATCGAGGAACACCTGGACATGGAACACGTCGTACGATGAGAACACCTTCTGCGAGTTCCACCAAACGAAAGGTCACTCCACTGCAAACTGCAAGGTTTTTGGAGCAAGACTAACGACAAAACTACCGGCGGGGGAAATCTCAGACGTAACCAGCATAAAGGACCTCATACGCGGTATAGACCCCCAAGCCAAAATCGATAAGGTACCCCAGGAGACACAATGTCTCAAGGAACTCAAGCGGACGGAAAATAGGGAAGGAGACCTGACGACAAAGGCAACAACGCCAACCACCGCAGAGTAAGTATGATTATCGGAGGATCGCAATACTTCCACGATACCGTCTCGTCGATAAAGGCATACCACCGAAAGGCCAAGTCAAGTGCAAACTGGTTTGTGCCACTCAAAACCACAAATGACACTATCGCTTTTGAGGAATGTGAAACTATCGGAATCGAAAAACCTCATAGCGATCCCGTCATGATCGACCTTGTCGTAAAAGACCTCAAAGTCGCCAGAGTTCTCATCAACATAGGAAGTACCGTCGATATTATCTTCTGCGATACCCTCAACAAGATGAACATCGATTTATCCGAGGTCACAACCGCATCAAAACCACTCACGAGTTTCTCCGGTACGACATCAATTACTCTCGGATCGATTACGCTCCCGGTGATGGCCAAGGAAATCATGAAAGTCATCGAATTTGTAGTCGTCGACTATCCTGCCATCTATAATGTGATTATGGGAACACCATGTGTAATAACCCTCGTGAACGGATAGTATTTTGGCTGAGTTGGTCGGATAGCAATAAGCCAAGTGCTAGTCAAGCGACTCAAGAGATGGAAATTTTTTTTTAAAATCAGGAGGAAGTAGTGACATGAATGGATTCCTTAGGAAACTTAGTGATCGGGAAAATTAGTCGGAAAATTATTTTCGAGCCAATGATGGAAAATGGTCTTGGGAATAAATGGTAAGAATTTTCCCCGGAGAAAATTGAGCTTTCCCCGGAGAAATATTCTTCCCGACTGTTCGGCATGTAATCGGCACGTTTGGATCTGAGAAACGATCGTCTCGGCATGATCGAATATCAGGCGTTGTTTGGCATGTCTGAATACGTTCGGATTAGCGAAAGGCATGATCAGATGGTTATCAGGCTGCTTACCTGTGTGCTTGCTTCACCTGCCTGTCTGGCCGAGCGTGCCAAGAAGGTGCCAGGTGTCATCGTATGGTGGAAGCTCGGTGTCCACCTAGCTGACTCATGCCCAAGCTGCTGGACAGCTATAAATACAAGTTTCTCCCATAAGAACATGAGTTTGGAGATTTTGCATGGGGAGAAATTGTCCCAACTATCAGGATACACGTTCGACAACTGTTCCGAACGTGTTTTTGAAACATTTTCTCGTGCACCATCCGAGCGTGTTTTTTGAGAAGCTCTCATGCGCAAGTGTGTCTTGGAGAGTTTGTCTCATCTCCAAGTGAGTTTCCGGAGAAATTTCTCGTGCCTAAGCTAGTTGCTGCCGTGCACGACGATCGAAACACCTTTCCGGTAAGCCGATCGATCCAAAACTTTGTTTTCTCGTGCGCTTTAGTTTCTGATCGTGTATCCAACTATACAGAACATGTATCCGACTATTTTTTGTTGTCTGGATGCTCAAGATAGCACAAATCGACCCAAAGCCTTGGAGGAATCTGTTCGGAAGGTTGCTAAGTATCGTCCGAGAACCGTTGAGCTTTCGGTAAGTAATCGGTAAGGATTTTTCACTGTCGGGAGGTTCAGTTACGCTTAGCTACGGACTGGATCAATGTTTTTTGTTACTTGGTTTATACTTGTTTAGGTTATTCCGTGAAGGAAACTAGGTGAGATCAGTCTGTGAATTTCCGATAAGGAGTTAATCACTTGGTAAGTGCTCGGTTACCCGAACGTTGCTTTCCAAATAGCTTTGCTCGTGCATGTCTTTCCGAATATTTTTCTGACCTTTAACCGTGTGTATCTGACTGTTCTGAATCTAGGATTTCTGCAAGCTGTTAAATATATATATATATATATATATATATATATCTTTTTACTTGAGGTGGATCCGTGTAATATGGAAGTGATGCACTTAAGGGTTTCCCGGGATAAGTATGGATAAGTATTGATAAGTATTTATGGTATACTTGAGTGATTATACTTGATTGGTTCTTTCAAAGTATTGTATCGTTTGGGGGTTAGGAATGTAGGAATAGTGGGTTGGGTTTCCAAGCTCACTGAGTAACATTGTAACTCACGATTCTCTTTTGCGTGCAGGTAACCACTAGAATGGGAAAAGAGTCCCGACATTCGCTCGGCCCGTCGGTAGCCCTTCTGAAGCTAGGCCACGTCAGACACCACGATTCAGGAGGTGGAGGCACAACATTGCACGTAGCACGCTAATACGCCTTCACCTCCTCATGATCAATCGAGTGTGGTAAGAACTCGATTTTTGGCAAAATTTCGTTCTCCTGAACTCGTAAACTTTCAGAAGCAAAAATGGACGATGAAGCATTTACGAAAACTTGCGTATTCGAAGCCATAATAAAAGGAGAGAAGAGAGAGATGGAAAGGATAAGGAATTATCTTCCTTAAGGAAATTTTCTTGTCAAGATGAGCAATTGAAAGATTTGGAAAATCACTCCTCATTCTTATAGAAAGGGAGATTAACTATTCATCCTTCGACTTTTTTGCAATCAATTCCACCTAACTTACCTAACATGCCTTACACTTCGCACGAACACTCCAACGATTCTTGTGGACTGGGGGGCTAACTGTAGGGGTCAAAAATGGTCACGATGAAATCAATACCTTAAAAGCACCACAAAAATATTGTCTCTCTTTCGGAAATAAATAAAATAAGAAAACTATCAAATCTGAGGTTCTTATCGCCTAGATAATCTTCTCCTAACCAAACATCGAAACCCCGCGTCCACTCGAGCGTAGACAGTTACTCTGGGAAGTCTAGTCACCCGTGAGCGACTAGACATGAAAAGTATCAAAATCAACGCCCGAGACTTCCGAATAAGTCCCAAAAGATCTCGACAAGGTCTAGTCGCCCATGGGCGACTAGAAACGGAAAATGTCTAGTCGCCCATGGGCGACTGGACACTAACAATGTCTAGTTCCCCATGGGCGAGTAGACTCGGACAATGTCTAGTCGTCCACAGGCGACTAGACTCGGATAACGTCTAGTCACCCACAGTTGACTAGACCACGTTCTCTTCATTATTCTCTCCTTCGTATCTTGGCTTGATTGTATATCGTTTTGTCTCGATTGGGATTTCCGTTAAAGTATCACGATAACAATCGTAAAGACTTGTTCTTTTTGTAAAAACTTTATTTTTATCATGTAAAACTATAATGGTTAACTCGAACACCGATATTATATTAACTATACGATTGGTCTTATCGTTTCGCGAAACAATCGCCGTGTAATCGCACAAAGAATGACTTCTCCGAAAGAAATAGTAAAAATCACTTAATCGCAAAACGCCCCAAGAAGGCCCAAAACACGATAAAGGTCCACTTACGATTTTGGATGAGAATGGGCCCAACTATATTGACAATTTACTTGAGTTCTGCGAAAGATAATTGGAAAAGACGATAAAGTCAAGTTTAGAGATAAATATGGAAAATAGAGAAGATAAGGAATATTCTCAAAAAAGGATATATTCGAATCATAGAAGGAATACTTCCCCGGAAGGATAAACTTGAATCAAGGGCAGAAAAGGAAAGTTGGCCGACCTACGAAGGCATATATAAGAGAGGCGAAAGAGGAGGACACAGAGACACACAAAAATTTCTACAGAACATAGCACTTAGAGCGATTAGGTTATCTTTCCATTTTTGTTTGCGAGCTGCGACTCAACTAGGTTTACAAGTCTTACGTTGTTAGAACTAGGGAACTCGCCTACAGCTCTTGCGACTAAGGCTTAACACCTGTTGTAACGCTCACACGCAGATTTGGAATAAGATCTCGATTGCTCAATTCTTGTTTCGATCCCTTTTTTACTTTTACTTCGTCTGTTATTTCGTATTCTGATATCTTGAAGTTTGGCTTAGCAGAAATCCGGGACCTCAAGGAAAGTTAGGGTTTCTTGGCTTTCCTCCGATTACGAAAATCGACAGTGTGAATTTCGGTTCCCACAAGCATATTTTTTTTATGATCTTAGTAAAACATGAAAGAGGGGAATCGTAGGCTAATGCTTTTGAATCTGAAGAGGTTTCTGATTCAATGCATATCAACCCCCAAGAAAAGAAAATTAAGTTCATTAAGTGTTGAGTGGCTTAAGATTATCCGGACATCAAGTGATATGGTGCCTCAGTTAGCTGATCAACCTGAGCTTTCCTGAATGGCTAAACTGTAGTCGAACACTGACACTACGGATACTAATCCTTAATCACTTGGTTAGTTCAAAGTCAAGCTTGTTTCCGGAATAACTTGACTCAATAAAATGTTTTTTTGAAATTTTTTTAAAACGACTCAAAAATCACAAAAAGAATCAAAACAAAGAAAAAGAAGCATTAGTAACAATAAGAATCCCCCCAGACTTAACTTACACCGTGCCGGTATAAAATCAAGTGATGGAGGTACTGAAAACTAATGTAAAAGATAGGAAATAGGAGTTACTAGGCTGCTGGTCGAAAATATGGAGAGTTAGACGAGCATTTTTGATGTTTCGGTAAACCGAAATGAAGAACAATGGTCCGTTTTTGCAATTCGAGAAGACTGCTCCGAAAAAAACTGAAAATTTACTAAAAAATAGCAAATATGGTTAGTAAAAATTTCTTACACAGGCTGAAGCTGATAACAATATTGTTGTGGCCGAGTATGGTCTCTCCGAAATGCTCGGTTTGGCTCATATTGTTGAGAAACTGGGCTGGTGCGAATCTGACCGTTCCAAGGCTGTTTTTTTTAGAATCACCTTATTCATATGATACTAAGTAGTAAATTGTCAATTTGATATATTGGTTCGCGTGGCGGAGCTTGGTTTGGTCTTGGCCGAGTTTTTCTTCGGTTTCTAGCCAATTCGGCGCTCCTAAATAAAGTATGAGCGCTTCAAATTTGCTTGGGCTGTTCTTCATATAATTCCCACTTTATTTGGGTTTTTTCAGTAATAGAACTTGGTTCAACTCCTAGATAAGAGTTTCAGAGAAACTACATTCGTCAGTTTTGAGTCCCGTCGAGCCAAAAGTCGATGAAGATCTCTGCCAACCTCTTTCTCACGTTTTTCTGAAGGTATTTAATGATGTTCAGATGGTGTGGAAGTTCGTTTGGCTTATATCGCTCTTTAGATGCTCCGGTTATGGTCTTTGTTCCTTTGATCACATTTTCGAGCCTTAGGATGTGGATGACGAATGGCTCTGCCTTGACTGGATCACTCATAGCTTCAAAATAATCTTCATTCTAAACACAATACTCTTTGGAATGAATTTTTTTTTTTTGTCGTCGTAGCCTAGTGGCAAATAGTTCCTCTCACAAGAGGCAAGAGCAGGGTTCGAACCCTGGTTAGGTGAGATGGATGCAGAGGTGGTGCAACCACTGGCCCACTTGCTCCTCTCTCTTTGGAATGAATTAAAATTGAAGTTATTAAAATTGAAGTTCTCTCTCGGAGTTCCTTTGAAGTCTAAATTTTTGCAATTTTTGCTCGATAGGTCGCCTTTGTGTTAAAAGGTCTTTGAGGGGTTTTAAAACTTTAAAATTTCCCTAAGATACCCTTTGAATTCCTGCAAAAAATTTAGTTGATTCCGTGCTTGGCGGCAATAAAATGGCTAGGATGCAAGAAATTGCTCCGTTTATGCTCTTTGTAGCTTCAAGTGTGTATCTTGTGTTTTTGAGGTTCCAAACCTGAAAATTACCATAAAATGGTATATAAATGTTAATTTTACCTGGTTACCTCAAACGTTTTGAGTTTGTGCATGATCAGGCCAACAAAATGTGAAAATTGGACGTTCGATAATGTTTTTTTCGGCCAAAAGCACGTTCAAATGGGGAATGAGATGGTTGGGACGTGGAAATGGGTAGTCGGGATGGGTTGAGGCATGGGACAGGCTGTGATGGGTGGCGAACTGGCTAGGACCGGTGTTGGATACCATAGTCCACGCGGTCGGTCGTGGGAGGCAAAATCCTCGGCCGTTAGGGGCACAAAGCCCCTGCCACCGGTCGGGGTGGCTTTTTTGTAGGAGGCCGGTCGTGGGGCTCCATGGACCGGTATTGGGAGCTTCCTAGGACCGGGTGTCAGTGCTCCTATGACTGGTCAGTGCTCTTACTTTGGCGAGATCCTGTATTTTCTCCATTTTTCTTCCTTTTCAAAGTAATTTCCTACGAAAATAAAAAAAATTAAAACTTTAAAAATATTTATTAAAACTCATAACACCAAATTAAACAACTTATTCGTAAGATCAAAGTCTAAAAATTAAAATCAAATAAAACTTAAAGAAATAAAATGGTGCCTCCCATAAAGCGCTTGTTTAAAGTCAATTAAGCTCAACTCTTGGGCAATTTAAGATGTGAAGAAGCCTCAATGGAGATTTAGATATCCAACCTCCTGTTGTAGATCCTTAAGATGAAACTTCTTCTTGTTCTTGTGCTTCTACTTCCAATGCAACCGTTCTTATCGGTTGAGGGCATCTAACCTCCATTGCTGGATATCCATAGGGTGCTATCATGTAGTAATGGTCCTTACTAACATACATGAAGTGCATTTTTCCATTAGGCCAGTCCATGACAGCTCCTACGGTTGCAAGAAAGCCTCTTCCAGGTATTAAACTTGACGTATGCTTATCTGCTACGTCAACAACCTAAAAGTCAGTAGGCACATGAGCGTTATCGATTCTTACTAAGATACCACATAATGATCCAACATTTCTTCTTATTGATCCATCAACGAAGATGATACACATCTCCGAAGTCCTGAAGTTTGTGAAACCAATTCGTGCACCGATATGTGCTGCATGAGGTTTACTCCAGCTTCGGAGTCGCATAGAGCATTCTCAAAGACTTGTTTGTTGATGGAACACTTAATTAGGAAGAGTCCCGGGTCGTTCAATGTTAGAAGTAGAGATGTTAAAAGTGGGTAAAACCCCATAGGGTACCCTAAACCCTTATCAAATATTTGAGTCGATGACCTGTTTTTTATCTTAAAAGTAAGAAGGGTTTGAAATGGGCGGATACCCTAAATTAAGAGACTTAATAGAGTTTTACCTTATAGGGTTTAAGGTATCCATAGGGTACTCACTAGAGTGTGTTATACTTTCTTTTTAAACACAAAACTTATTTTCTTTTCTTTCTTAAATGTCATTAATTTTTTTCTTTTAACTGTAAATTACTTGAATTTTATTCTTTTACATTTTATCAGAAAAATCACAATTTTATTCAAAATTTTTTTTATTGTTTTTATAGAAAAATAAAATTTAATAGTTTTACGAAAATAATAAATTTGACAGTTTTGGCAGAAAGAAGAATTTCAATGTTTTTAAAAGTAAACGAAATTCAAGGTTTTGACGGGAAAATGAAATTTTGTGGTTTTAACAGGAAAATGAAATTTTGCGGTTTTTGACAGGAAAACGGAATTTTGCGGTTTTGGCAGGAAAACAGAATTTCATGATTTTGGCGGGAAACGGAATTTCGCGGCTTTGGCGAGAAAACGGAATTTCGCGGTTTTGGCGACAAAACGGAATTTCGTGGTTTTGGCGGGAAAACGAAATTTTGCGGTTTTGGCGGGGATAACAAAATATGTGGTTTTGGCAGAAAACGAAATTTCGCGGTTTTGGCGGGAAAACGGAATTTCGCGGTTTTGGCGGGAAAACGAAATTTCGCGGTTTTGGCAGTAAAATTGAATTTCGCGATTTAGGGTTACCCTAATGATACCTGGTATTTTTAGGACTTTTTTAAATAGTACTTTAATTGGGAGGGTTTTTCTAGGGTTAGGGTAGAGTATGGTTTTATTACCCATTTTAACATCTCTAGTTAGAAGTGTGGTGTAACGCCTGTTGGAATCCCTGATGTTGTTGAACATGCCTTATATGCATTCTAAGTCTTGTGTTTCGTGCTCAATATACTTCCTGAGCTCCGATTTAGTGGCCCATGCTTTTGTCAAACGTCATATCAGCTGGTAAGTCTTGAGATAACTTAATAAATGCTTCCCAATTCTCCCATGAATTAGAGGGATTTGCTTCTCTTGATCTCCAATTGAAATTGTCACTTCTGTACTCAAACCAAGGCCTAGATTTCGGTTGAGTGGCTCGGATTCTTGTTATCCTCTTGATGGGCGTGCGTGATCCTACTCATTGGAGCGAGTTTTGATTGTCCAAAGGCTGGAAATAAAAAGCTAGGACCTCTCGCTTCAGGTCATTAGGCTTAGTGACGAATTTATTGGAATTTTCTTCATTCTCCACTAGTTTCTTCTCAATGTCTTTGAGATGAGAACTTAGGAGATCAAGATTGATCTTTACATCACGAATCTTAGGGGTTTCGTGGTCCATTATTCCCATGCTTTCCTTGTCCTCTTGCTGGTCATCTTCCATCTTCTTGTTCGTTCCATTGGCTCTAGACACCAATTCTTCCAAACTATCTTCTAGCTCTTTAATCCTTTTATCTTGTTCTTCCTTTAACCTTTTGATCCTTCAATTTCAGACTCTAAAGTCCAAAGAACAGCTCCTTTTCTTGGCCTTCACGTCCTCAGCCAAAGACTCAAGTCTTTTATCTATAGATTTCACGTTCATCCCCTCTTCAAGGAGATTTTTAGCTTCTCCTTGGGTTCTATGGAATTTCGTGGGGAACGAGAATCGAATATCTCTTGGACAAGGGCTTCTATCTAACTTAGGCTCATATTTAGCCTTTAACAATGAGTTCAAGCTTCTCAATTCTCTCCTCAAGGGAAAAGTATTGATTATCTATAGTAGTTTAAATTTTCTGCTCTGTATCGCTTTGAATCTCGAGGAGTTGCTTTGTGAGGTCCTTGACCTTGAGCTCCAGAGACTTAAGAGGTGTGTAGGGACTTGGAGGATGAGGTAAGGAACGTGATATCTTTGACCTTTCAGTGCTAGGTCGTGAGAGATATCGCAGTTGCTCATGGAGAAGAGATGATGTGATCCTTGTCGGGACGAAGGACCGGCAACTAGGATGCGCATCTTGTCTTGATGGTTGAGAGGATGGTAGCAGAAGACTTGGACAGTTTAGGGGTTAGGCACGTTTGGATATGAGCTACGAACGGTTAGATGGATGGATGCGTGGGGGAATGGACGTTCGGATGGGGGAACGAACGTTCAGATGAGGTGGAACGAGGTAGAGGCCGATCGGTCAATTCTCAGAAGAATCCGAACACCAAGTAAATCGAAGATATTTCTCGTGACAGCGAGAGGATTATCTGATCGACGATGCATGGATTGATTGAAACTTCTGAAAAATTAGATTCACTAAGGAAGAAATTCCTAAAGTGCTAAGTTTCTTTTGATTCTAGAGGGAGAAATAAAAGAGAGAGAAAGTTCTTAAAATTGTTGGATGATTACAAATGAGGAGAGGAGTTGATGCAATTCTGCTTGGGAATTTGGGATGATTTTATGCCCTTGATCTTTCTCAACAGAGATCGAACTATTTGATCTGATTTTCAGTTTGTTTCTGTGATTTTGTGGGAGAAGAAGAGGGGGATTGATGGTTGTATAGGATTGTTTAAGATCTACAGAATCAACTCTTTGATGATCTTAAACAGAAAAGGGCCCTTAGAGAATTAACTCTTTGGCAATCAGCTTCTTCTGGATATTACACATCAGAAGGTTGTGAATTGAGATATGACACACTCAAATTCACAAAAAATGATGGAGAGAAACTTCTCTTTTCTAGATTAAAACTTCCATTCTCTAAAAGTCTGCAGCTACAAAGCTTAAATAGAAAATAAAACTAGGGTTTTCCTAAACTACTAAACCAAATCAAAAATACTAAACCAAAAGAAATAATGTTAAAAAATAAAGAATAAAAATCGAACAATTAAATATCTCGTTGTACCTTTCGCATGGTCGTAGATTTTCGCATTTTCGTCGGATTGATATATTATTCGACCATATAATGTTTTGCTCGATGGACCTTTCTTCGCGTGGACTAAGATATGTCTGAAGACTGATTTTTCCATGAATATTCAAGCCCAACACGATCTGTTTTGAATCCATATTCTCCTCTCGGTCTAATACTTCATGGATCATACCGATTAGCTTTGTAGCAAAGCCATTAAACTGTGCCATGATCCTTAGCCTAGTTGGTTCATGTCTTAGCTTTTCTCGTTTAATTTAGTTGTTGGTCCATGTTGCATCATCCCCTCCTTCTTTAAAAGGATTTTTCCTCAAATCCGGACCCTCTAGGATGAATGAACCGTCAATACTTAGTTTGGATGCTCCTATCCTTTTGTCCAATGTGTTCTTTTTGTTGCTGTACACACATGCCGTTCCTTCTGGCTCTAAAAAAAAGTATTGCAGCCTCTTGAAGTGCCTTAGATGCTCCACGAGACTGTACTTAATCCAAATAACAGGCTGAAGCTTATCGAAACAGAAAAATAAACCATGATTTCCACCTGTTTTGATCATTACGTGCTCCTTTTCGTGGACTGATTCCGTGCTCCTCTTCAGCCACATTCTGGTCATGAATTGGGACACTTACAACCTTTGGCTCCTCCTCTGGTTCAGCTGAAGTCGTGGAGAAATAAACCTCTTGTGGTGGAAGCCTTTTTGGTGGATATGACAAATCAAACTCTTCAAAGCAGGAAAAATCAAATTCAGGCTCCTCCCACTTAAAGTTGGGTACATACCTAGAACTCATTGTTATTTTAAGCTCCTCCCAAGTGATGATGGGTTCTTCCTCCTCTCACCGTGTTTCTTCTTCAGCTTTCCACCAAGCTTTAGCCTCACCTCGCAACAGATTGATAGCAAGACGCAGCTTTTCCCATGAAGGTACTTGATTATGGTGAATGAAGTTGTATACGTCTTCAGCCCATGAGAGGAAATCTTCAGGACCTTTACCCCTAGCAAAAACCATTGGTAGGTTCATAGGGTTGTGACTTTAAATCCAGCCAGCAGAGAATTTGAAATCAATTCCAAAAAATAACACAGAATCTGAATCGAAAATAGGGTTCCCAAAACATTAAAAAAAATCGCAAAGTTTGTAGAAGAAACTCGTGATCTCTGATTCAGTTACTCTGATACCACCTGATGCAATTCTACTTGGGAATTTGGGATGATTTTATGCCCCTGATCTTTCTGAACAGAGATCAAACTATTTGATCTGATTTTCAATTTGTTTCTGTGATTTTGTGGAAGAAGAAGAGAGGAATTGATGGTTGGATAGGATTGTTTAAGATCTAGAGAATTAACTCTTTGATGATCTTAAACAGAAAAGGGCCCTTAGAGAATTAACTCTTTGGCAATCAGCTTCTTCTGGATATTACACACCAGAAGATTGTGAATTGAGATATGACACACTCAAATTCACGAAAAAGATGGAGAGAAACTTCTCTTTTCTAGATAAAAACTTCCATTCTCTAAAAGCCTGCAGCTACAAAGCTTAAATCGAAAATAAAACTAGGGTTTTCTTAAACTACTAAACCAAATGGAAAATACTTAACCGAAAGAAATAATGCTAAACAAATAAAGAATAAAAATCGAAAAATTAAATATCTCGTTGTGCCCATTCGCATGGTCGTAGATTTTCGCATTGTCGTCAGATTGATATATTATTCGACCATATAATGTTT
This sequence comes from Anastatica hierochuntica, assembly GCA_900406275.1. Taxonomy (NCBI): domain Eukaryota; kingdom Viridiplantae; phylum Streptophyta; class Magnoliopsida; order Brassicales; family Brassicaceae; genus Anastatica; species Anastatica hierochuntica. The sequence goes on from OVAN01003286.1 coordinate 18,389, forward strand.
TTGCTTGATGGGCCTTTCTTCATGTGGACTAAGATATGTCTGAAGACTGATTTTTCCATAACTATTCAAGCCCAACACGATCTGTTTTGAATCCATATGCTCCTCTCAGTCCAATACTTCATGGATCATACCGGTTAGCTCCGTAGCAAAGCCATTAAACTGTGTCATGATCCTTAGCCTAGTTGGTTCATGTCTTAGCTTTTCTCCTTTAATTTTGGTGTTGATCCATTTTGCATTAGGAGTGCTCCTTATATAGAAAAGGAGTTAGGTAGGAAGCACCCTCATTAAATGAAAAACATTAAATAGATAACAAGTTCCAAGAAAGACTACAACTAATTTGCCATGCATTGGGCGACACCTTATTAGTCTTCGGGCGACACCTTATTAGTCTTCTTGGTCTTTGAAAACGTGGGCCCTTTGTCATTAATGGGTTCGGCAAATAGTCTCGGAACTTGATTCGTTAAAAACATTTCTCAGAAAACCTGGTGGGACAAAACCGAGAGAAGGGAAAAAGAGTCCATGACCCGACACCTCCATTCATGACGGCTTTCGGAGGCTTGAATCACGATCAACGCGATCGGACAAGCACTTGCTAAGCTGCCTGGATCCTGTCGGGTAAGTTCTTTGACGGCACAGTTGAGCTGCTGCTTCTTGGACCGGGTCATTGGACCGGATGATTCGCCTAAGGCATTTTCTGGATCCAGCTACTCCTTGGATTTAGGTTCCTCGGGTTCATGCTGTTCGTCTGCGTGTCCGAGACCTCATGGGCGTTGGCCATTATCACATCATCCACTCCCAGTTGAAAACGATTTGTCCTCAAATTGGAATCGTCGGAAATTTCTGCACGAAAAGGGAGTAAGTTAGTAACATCAAAATCCGAACTCATGGTATACTTACCTTGAAGATTGAGTTTGTTGGCGTTGTCATTGATTTTCTTTATGATCTTGAACGGCTCGTCCATGTGCAGTATGAGCTTGGATTCTCTTGAAGCGCTCTTTAAATCAGCGTATCTTGCAAAGGAAAAAATAGAACAATCGAAATAATCATAAAGTAAAAGTCTTATCCTGAAAGTGTTCTTGCTCGGATTCGGGTTGAGATCTGAATTAGATGGGGCTTCATTGATCGGGTGGAAGTATTTGACGGCTTGATGATTATCCTTGTCCAAATCAGGTGGCTTGGTTTGTTTGTCTTGGTCTTTCCTCTGGATTCCTCCCGTCCGCTTCATAGTTGTCTTGAAACCTGCATTGGGTGCTTTGGACAAAGACAAGCAAATCAGATATGCGTGAAGAAGAATAAGGAAATTGTGGAGTTCATAGATATTTACCTTAGCTCATTCAAACTTTCCGGGTTGCCATATGTAGGCTTGCATTGTTCTGGACTTGGAATGTTCAAAATCAGGCGGGCGTAGGATTGATCGGTTTGCAGAGTTGATAACTTTCAGCTCCGAATTTATTTTGGCATGAAACTGGTTCGTAGACGTTCATTGATGGCTAAAAATCTTGAAAATGTTTGATCGTAGCTTGATTAGTTTGGATCTGGTCGTAATAGCCATCGAAGCGCGCATAAGTACAGATTACGAACATCCAGATTCACTCGGATTGTAAAATCCATATCTTTCGAGTCTAAGTAGCTGTGGCGTTGATTTCAGATTGTCGTGATCCTCCGATGCGTTAGCTTTCCAAGAGACTTGAGTTGGTTGCTTAAATCCTTATGGTCGGAGGGATATGCTTCCCGGAGTGCTAGTATATCAAAACTGTTTTCTCGACAACTTTCGTGATTCGGTGGTTGCGGCTCCAAGTCGACCAAGGATAGTTTGGGAATGCTAGGATTTTCATCATAATCTTCCCTTTCGGATAGATTATCTTTGTAAATAGCTCGGCCTATACCCAAAGAAAGCAAATTAGGCTTCATTCAATTCTTAGAGTCTAGATAATTACCTCGGGTCCTTTGCTTTTGAGTTGGTCGAAACTTGAGTTTCTCCGACAATCTTTTGGGGCACCCTTTGGTTGAATCATCTTGGAATTCCTGCGAGAGATGTTCAATTATGTTAGGTGTAGCCTGCCTTTGGGCATTACAATTTACGATCGGCTCTTTAATCATAAAGAGTAAGGTTTGATTGTTACTTCCATTCGACTTATTAAGCTCGTTGCTTTTCGTAAGTTCGGACGCGGAAGTAGATGGGGACTTGGAGTTCTTCTTCTTTCTAAAGGCCATTTGGTCTTCGTAGACTTCCTCAGGCATCATCGGAATTAAGACGGTCTTTCGACCCTTGAACTCAAAGATTTAACAGTTGGTGAAACCATCGTGAGTAACTTGGCGGTCGGTTTGCCAAGGCCTTCCGAGTAGAATGTGGCTTGCATCCATGGGCAGAACGTCGCAAAAGAATTTCGTCTTCATACTTCCCGATTAACAAGGGAACTTTGACTTGACGGTTGATGGTCATCTTGCCATGTTTGTTGAGTCATTGTAGTTTGTAAGGCTTCGGGTGTGTTAGGAGCTCCAATCCTAGCTTTTGGACAATCGTTTCATTGGCAACGTTGGTGTAGCTTCCTCCATCGATGATTAGACTGTAGACTTTGTCTTTGACGAGGCATCGGGAATGAAATAAGTTATCTCGTTGCTCGTTGTCTTCTTTGGTGGTCATAATGCTAAGTTTCCCCATGGTGACTAACAGTTCGCCTTTCATAGTGGGTTCATGGCCGGAAGAGTCTTCTTCGGGTTTATTTTTCCGTTGGATTCGAACTCGCCATCATCCTTTAGGATCATAATCCTTCGGTTGGAACACTCGCTTGCATAGTGTCCAAGGCCGTGACACTTGTAGCATTTGATGTCTCGCGATCGTAGCTTGCCCTTTCCTTTCAGGTCAAGTTCTTCGGGCTTCGGCTTGAGGGTCAGCTTGAGTTCTTTCTTCAGGTATTCGGGACGCTCTTCCTTTCGATAGCTCGATTTCCGAGCGTCATAGCTCGAACGGGCGTCGTAGCTCGGACGGGCGTTCTTGCGCTTAAGTTGCTTCTCGAACATTACCGCCTTGTGGAATATTTCATCAAGTTCCACGTAATGTTGGACTTCGAGAAGATCAATGATGTTTTGGTTAAGTCCGCCCATAACCCGGGACATAGTCGCCTCGGCATCTTCTTGGATATTTTCCCGGAGCATAAATGTTTCCATCTCCTTGTAGTACTCTTCAACACACCTTGTTCCTTGGGTGAGATTCCTTAGCCGAAAGTGTAGTTCTCGGTGATAATGGCTCGGTACGAAACGCCTTCTCATTAGAATCTTCAATTGGCTCCACGTTTCGACGGGATTATCTTCGATTTGTCTTCGGGTGGTGACTAGTTGATCCCACCAACTTAGAGCGTAGTCTTTAAACTCGGTCGAGGCTAGCTTTACTCGTTCGGTTTTAGTGTATTCTCCAAAGTTAAAGACGATCTCGATTATCTTCTCCCATTCCAAGTATTCTTCGGGATCGTTCGTTCCTTTGAACAAAAGGAGTTAGAGCTTTAATCAGGAGAAGTTGTTGCGTGGTTAGTGTTTGTCATGGTCTCGGTTGTGGTGCCTTCGCTGATTTCGGTGAGCATTGGATGATTGGCTATAGTACTCGGCTGCAGTGAGATTTTGTGGCCTACGGTCGGATCCGCTGATATCGGAGTGTTCGATTTCTTCTTTGAAAGCCAAGAACTTTCGATTGAGCTTCTCGTCCAACTTTACGTCCATCATTTTTGCCATGTTTGCCGTGACGGCGGCAATAAGAGCTTGGTTGTCGCTTGTCTCGGACATGGTACCTGCAAAGAAAAACACAAAAAATCCGAGTAAAGATGCTCATAATAACTTAAGAGAATTTCAACATTCTTAGTAAAAATTTCGAAAATTAAAAGGAAAAGTGTAGTTCGGAAAGGTACAACCTGACGGAAAGTGCTCTGATACCACTTGATGTGATCCTTGTTGGGACGAAGGACCGGCTCCTATGATGCGCTTCTCGTATTGATGGTTGAGAGGATTGTAGTGGAAGACTTGGATGGTTTAAGGTTTAGGCACGTTCGGATATGGGGTACAAACGGTCGGATGGATGGATGCGTGGGGGGATAGACGTTCGGATGGGGGAACGAATGTTCGGATGAGGTGGAACGAGGTAGAGGCCAATTAGTCGATTTTCGGAAGAATCCAAACACGAAGTAAATCAAAGATATTACTCGTGACGGTGAGAGGATGATCCGTTCGACGATGCATGTATTGATTGAAACTTCTGAAGAGTTGCAGAAAGCTCTCGGACTTTCAGGTTTAGATTCACTAAGGAAGAAATTCCTAAAGTGCTAAGTTTCTTTTGATTCTAGAGGGAGAAACAAAAGAGAGAGAAAGTTCTTAAAATTGTTGGATGATTACAAATGAGGAGAGGAATGCTCTTTATATAGAAAAGGAGTTAGGTAGGAAACACCCTCATTAAATGAAAACACAATAAATAGATAACAAATATCAAGGAAGACTACAACTAATTTGCCATGCATTGGGCGGAACTTTATTAGTCTTCTTGGTTTTTGAAAACGTGGGTCCTTTTTCATTAACGGGCTGGGGAAATAGTCTTGGGACATGTCTCGTTAAAATCCTTTCTCAGAAAACCCAGTGGGACAAAACCGAGAGAAGGGAAAAAGAGTGCAAGACCCAACACCTCCATTAATGACGGCTTTCGGAGGCTTGAATCACGATCAACCGCGATCGGATAAGCACTCGCTAAGCTGCCTGTATCCTATCGATTAAGTTCTTTGACGGCACGATTGAGCTGCTGCGTCTTGGATCGGTCATTGGACCAGATGATTCGCCTAAGGCATTTTCTGGATCCAGCTGCTCCTCGAATTTAGGTTCCTCAGGTTAAACTATTCGTCCGCGTGCTCCGAGACCTCATGGGCTTTGGCCATTATCACATGAAGAGAGCTGTAGAGATTTCGGTTCAGGGATCTTCCTTCACGGTTTTGAAGCGTAGGTTTTCTTTGCTGATGTTCATATGAGATTTCCAGTGGTATTGAGTAAAGATACCATCCTCCTTGAGTGGAATCGTGGCTTGTACTTCGCCTCCAATCATGTTCTCCATGAGGTTGATCTCTTGGCTCATCATACTTTTCTCATGCTCATAGGCATGGGGATAATATTGAGTATCATCCATGAATTCGGATGAGTGAGGATTAGGGTAGTTAAATCATTCAAAGTATTCATCCATGGCTGTATAGAGGTTTATGGTTTCAAGTTTTAGGCTTTGGTTCTTTGTATTTTCCCTGAAAAATACAAGAGAAACAATTAAATAGGTTAGTATGATAGAAAATCATATTCCTAGTAGGATAAAGGATAATTCTAAGTGTTATTATCTGCAAAATAAAAAGGAGCACTAAATTATTAGTGAGTTAATCTAAATCCTATGTGTTAAAACCCTAAAAGAATTAATATAAGTTAGAAGAAAAAGAAACCGAAATTTTTACAAGAAAACCGATTTTTTAACAGAATTAATCCTAGATCTAAATCCTAAGGTAAAAGTTTTCGTAGAATTAATCCTAGATCTAAATCCTAAGGTAAATAAAAACTAATCCCCGGCTACGGCGCCAAAAACTTGATGTGGGGTCAAGTTTTACCCCAGTTAAAACCTAGCTGCAAGTGCACAGCATCCGCAGTAATACTTAGGGATCGAATCTACAGGGACTAGTAGTCACTCTTAGAATCTATATGATTTTGGACTAAGCTAAAAACAAAATATGCAAGGGTGTTTTCACTGTTTTTATTTGTTTTTATGATTTTATTTATGCATATGAACCTACTATACATGCTCATTTACAAGGGATAAATAAATGAAAATATATGCATTAGACAGTAGAAAGTTAAAAGTAAACAACTAAGAGTTAAAAATGACTAGGGGAATTAAGTTTCGGTCTAGAACACAACCACTAAGATAAATCTTCTCCACTTTCGAGGTTCGGGATTCTGTGTTTAAATACTAAGATGCATTGACTTTTGCATACGTCATTAATATAAAAACACGCATTAACTCGATCAAGATTGATTGTTCACTATTCTAAAGTCGGTCTATTTTCGAAGCCTACCTAGAAAGGCTCACCAGATACTAGATCCAGCGGTAAGACAAGTTTTTGGAATGGTTACCGCTATAGATCTATTCCCGTACCAGCTTTCATAGGGGAACAACATTAACGAATGAATAAAAGTGATAACGTTATTGATAAAACCTAATCGACTAGTAATCCTATTCAACTAAACTCATTGACTCCTTGTAACCTACTGCCTAACATGCAAACTAATAGATTAAAAACATGTAAAAATGAAATCAATCATGGAAGCAAGCATTCATATCAAATTAAAGGGAGAAGGATAGATAAAACCTAATGATGAAAGAAATATGGATGTATTAAGACGAGACAGATCCTTAGGAGGCTACAAGGGGCACGACCCCAAAGAGTGTCGTCCCTGCCTCCTTAGGCGTTTATTCAATCTAAAGCCTAAACAATTCTCTTCAAAACAAAAGCTAAAAACAACTATTTACAGTACATTTCCTCATCCACTTTCGAGGTTCGAGATTCTATGTTTAAATACTAAGATGCATCAACTTTCACACGGATCATTAATATAAAAACACGCATTAACTCGATCAAGACTGATTGTTCACTATTCTAAAATCGGTCTTCTTTCGAAGCCTACCTAGAAAGACTCACCAAATAGTAGATCCAGCGATAAGACAAGCATTTTGAATGGATACCGCTATAGATCTATTCTCGTACCAGCTTTCGTAGGGAACAACATTAACGAATGAATAAAAGTGATAACGTTATTGATAAAACCTAATCTAGTAGTAATCTTATTCAAGTAAACTCATTAACTCCTTGTAACCTACTACCTAACATGCAAACTAATAGATTAAAAACATGTAAAAACGAAATCAATCATGGAAGCAAGCATTCATATCAAATCAAAGGGAGAGATAAAACCGAATGATGAAAGAAATGTGGATCTATTGAGATGAGATGGACCCTTAGGAGGCTACAAGGGGCACGACCTCAAAGAGTGTTGTCACTGCCTCCTTAGGCATTTATTCAATCTAAAACCTAAGAAACTCTCTTCAAAACAAAAGCTAAAAGCATAACTTACACATAGCTACAAAAAATGCTACCAGACACTCTAAACAAGGTTGGTTATTAACCGCCTGCACCCCTTTCCTAAAACATGCTTGATTTTCAAATTTCTAGCATGTCACCTTCTTTTGAACTACTCCCACCCACTTTTTTTTACCCAATATAGTAGCTTGGCCAAAGAACCTTTGGTCCTCCAGGAGCCTTCACGGCGTTTCTCGCCGGAGTTTATGGCTCTTTCATTTCCTCTTTCTTTTTCTCTTATCTTTAACCAAAACTAAAACTCCTTCCTCTTGTCTCTGTTTTTTTCTCCACTTACCCTCTCCTTTTCTTTCACCAGCAAAACACCCTCAAAGCTTTAAACCCCCTCATCACAACCAAACTCCCAACATCGTTAAACCCTCTCTGTTTGTGTTTCTGTTTTGCTTTTTCTCTTAACCCAAACCTCAACTCCTTATCCTACCTTTCCCTTCCCTTTACTGTTAGCTCCAGCCCACAGCTTCCTCGGCTTTTAGACCTGCATTTCCATCCTGCCCCATGGCTCCAAAAACAATCTCAAAACCTGTCCCTAGCTGGTGGAGACCAAGACCACCGAGACAAAGACCTTGACCTTAGCAATCTCGCAAAGACACACCTGTGGAGGAAGACGAAGAAGAGACCATTGTTGTAAACAGATCGATTGATGTCTCTGCAAGAATCCAGAAGTTTAAGCTGTCTCTGGTGGGTCGGATGTTCCACGATGGTCGTAACATTAATGCTCTCTTTGCCCTTATGTCGAGTGAGAGGGTTTGGGGAGTGGAAGGGAGAGTTAAAGGCTACAACTTGGGAAGAGGCAAGTTCAAATTTGACTTCGAGCAAGAAAAAGACCTCTTAAGAGTCCTTCACCGTTGACCATATCACTACAATCTCTAGTCATTCTCGGTAGAGAGATGGAGCCCAGGTGGTGGAGAAGAATATCCAAAGACCATCACTTTTTTAATAACAGGTTCCGGAGTCCCAACCTTATTTTGGATGAAGCAAACCTTTGAATACCTTAGAAACTCTCTTGGAGAGTTCATTGTAGCGGATGAAGAACATTCATGAATGCAAGTTACTATTGATGTAACGAAACCTCTTAAGTTTAAGTCGAAAGCGCATTTCCACATCGGTGAATTTGTATTCGTGGAGTTCACGTATGAAAAGCTCTATAGGTATTGCCACACTTGCCGCCTAATCTCTCATGAGGAAAGCTCTTGCCCAAAGCTTTTGGTAGAACAACAAAATCTAAACAGAGCAGAAAGGCGGATCTTAGCGGAAAAATCAACGGTTTTGGAGAAACAATTGAACAAAGAGCAATCCCCATCAATAATGACTAAGAGACAGAAAGCTACTGAAGAAGGCCAGCGTCTTACCTTTACCCGCGATCGAGAGCAGAACCAGGGGAGAAAACCAGTCCGTCGCAAGCTGTATAAAGCGAATGACTACGACAAAAGTCTGGAGCAGAGGTCATCTGTTTGGAACAGATTACAATCTGATTTTGAAACCTTTCATCCCCGACATCGGGAATAATCTAGCCAATCCTCATCGATCTCGCGAAAAAGAGACTCACATCATCTTCCTTCCGCAGCTGTGTGGAGACCAAAAAGAGACCAGTCTCACATCGCTTTGGCTGCTCAGGCAGAAATGAGAGGCCCCGTAGACACCGGTCACCTCCTGCAACACGACCTCTGGTTAATCGTTATCATCACAAAAACCAGGAGAATTCTCGTCACCATCGCAACAACACTAAGGAAGCAAATTTACTGGAACACAGGACTCTCTCCACCATTGCGAATCATGTTCCCAACCATAAACAAAGATCGGAGAAAAAGAAAGGAAAAGCCATTGCCTCAACGGCTCTGGTCACTGTAAACCAATTTCGGATCGAAGCTTCAAGTTCAGGGAGACCGCAAAATCCTTTCTTGGAAATCGTTCCTAGTAAATCGGATGGGCAGAAGGTGAAGCCCAGAAGCTGTGATCAGAGAAGCAACCCTCAGATTTCGTTTCTGAACCGAACATCAACTCTAGATGACTGGGAAAATTTCTTGGAGGATTGTGAGAAAGAGACTCTGGAAAACATGAAGAACCCAAAATCCTTGAAGGAAGCTGAAGGAATTTCATTAAAGTAGTTGGATTTGGAGATGAGAGAAGCAAATGAGCTTCCGGATGATGATCTTCTCGGTGTTGAATTAAAAGAACAGGAAGAACTTCAAGATAGCGTGGATCAAACTGTCTCTGGTATTCCCAAGCTGAAATTGCGGATGGTGATATCGCCGGAATCATCTCCGTCGCTGTCGAGCCATAGAAAGCGCTCATCGTCATCTCGTTTCTGTTCTATTAAAGAGAGAGTGATGCATGAGGCTGAGCATTGTCGTTTCGTGGAGTCTTCTTACTTTGACCAGAACTTGGGCCAGAACTTGGAGAAGAGATCAAAAAAGGCCCAATCTGAGAAAGGCCTTGTGTTTTTAAAAGAGTCAAAGGTTTCCTTGGGCAAGCCTCCTCTAAATCTCAAACCCAAGAATCAGAAAAGTCAGAAGGCGGCGTATGTATTCCCCAAGTTTTGTTTCTCTTTCGGAAACCAAGAACAATCGGATATTTTTGCAAGACCTCTAAGTCTGTATGGGCTTTGATAGCTTAATCACTATTGATCCTGAAGGCCTTAGTGGAAGTATTGCCTTATTTTGCTCTACAAATTTCCCTGTCCAAATTTTTTGTATGAACAATCGTGTTTTGGATACTGAGACGATCATTAATGGAAATCGTGTTTTTATATCATTTGTGTAAGGAGATCCGACTGTTGAATGTCGAGGAAATGTTTGGGAACGATTAACCCGAATATCTACTAATAGATTTGGTGCTTGGTTCACCAATGGGGATTTTAATGAAATTATCGGAAACCACGAAAAAGTAGGGGGTAAAAAAAGATCAAAGGCATCATTCCTAAATTTTCAAGACATGATTCAATGTTGCAGATTCATAGATACCCCAAACAAAGGATATTCATTGTCTTGGGCGGGACGCCGGAAAAATTGAATGGTAAAATGCCGCCTAAACAGAGAAATGGGAAATGAAGACGGGCACTAGATCTTTCCCCATACTTACGTGGAGTACTTAAAAATGTGGGGATCGGACCATAGACCGATCCTAACCAGAGTTCAAAATCATCCCCAACAATTTAGAAAGAATTTCAAATTTGATAAGCGTTGGCTAGGAAAACCAGGGCTAAGAGACGCTATATCGCGAGCATGGAATCCCGCAGAGCAAAAAGAGTCTTTTAGATTTTCCAAGCTAGTTCAGGAGTGTAGACGTGAGATATCCTCTTGGAGAAAAGGATCCAAAACAAACTTTGAAAAACAAATATCAGAACTTCAAGATGCCATCGAAAAGGCTCAACCTGACGAGAATTTTGCCCTGGAAACCGTCTTGGACCTAAAGAAGAAACTTGGTATTACTTATTTGGAAGAGAATATTTATTGGCGGCATTGGTTAAGAGAAGGCGATAGAAATACCAAGTTTTTCCATGCAATAACTAAACAAATAAGAGCTCGTAATCGCATTCTAGGTTTACTCAATCCAGAGGGTGAATGGATCGACAACGAAGCGGGTATTGAAAAAATAGCAGAGGACTACTTTAGTACGCTATTCACCTCCCTGAATTTGAGTGACTTCGATAGAATCCTAAAGGACATATGTGGGAACCGAAATTCTCACTGTCAATGTTTACGTGGTTCACGGATTCTCTGTGGCCAAAAAGAGATAAGTTTAGATGATGAACACGAGAAATTAGGTTAAGGTTACGAAACTAAGATGCGATGTAAGATCAAACGAAAAGCGTGAGTAAAACGAAAATGCGAACAGTCTGCGATATTTAGGTTAACTAGATTCGTATGACGGAAATGAGATGAACAAGATGAACAACGAAAGTAAAAACAATACGAAACAGATTACGAAGCAAGAAGCATATAACAATGATAAAGTAATGAGATTCGTGACGTGAAACAGTATGAACACGAAAGTAAATCGTAGATCAAAACGCGAACGCATACGAAGAACAATAATCGAAAGACACAATTAACGAAGAAAGGAAAAGGGATCTAATTCGAATTCATGTTTGAGCGTACGCAACCGGTGTTTAAGTTGTGGCAGCAAGAACTGTTGGCGATGAATCCCTAGAACTACAGCGTAGACTCGTAACC
>OVAN01003287.1:0-29713 GCA_900406275.1 Anastatica hierochuntica
GACGATTCGAAGGAAATGACGATCGGAAGGGACATGGTTCAGTCAACGGGCGACGACTGAACATTATCCGCGCCTCAGCGCCAGCTGGCGCCGAGACAGGTGCTCTATCTTGGCGCCAATTGGCGGCAAGGACAAAGCTTGGCCTTGGCGCCAACTGGCGCCAAGACAGACACTCTATCTTGGCGCCACTTGGCGCCAAGACGGACCTTCTATCTTGGCGCCAAGACCATGCTCTGGTCTTGGCTCCAATTGGCGCTAAGACGGACCTTCGGTCTTGGTTCAATTGACGTATAGATTGGCCTCTAGTTCGCTCGTCAATCGGTTTCAAGACTCGTCCGCAGGTCTGGCTTCAATCGGCGTTTTAGACATTCCTTCGAAGCGACGCGGTTCTCTAACGCTTTTAGTGGTTTTGCATCGCTTCGGAGGACGTATCTTGTGGTCTTATGAAAGCTATCCGAGGACTTATGATGCTAACCTTGGGACTTAGATGATTCAGTTGCTTGCGGATGAACATACTTTATTCGGAGATTGGCCACGATTGATTGTCCCCGAAACTTTGAAACCAGGTCGGGAAGAGACAGTCTGAACGATGAGAATCCTCAGAGTTTTCCGATATCTTCACGATCCCTGTGTCCGGAAGAGAAAGTCGTGTTTCGGTAGTCCCTTTCAGGCATCGATTTCGTCGGGACAGTTTTTGACCCCAATAGTCTCCTCCCATATTAACATTCATGTTCGTCTGATATGGCTTTTCTAACGCATACGACGAACGTCCTCTGGAAAATTGTGGTGCAGTCGATGGTTCTACAACATCATAAATACTTTCTCCATGGCTTGACCATACATAATAATTACCCTTGAATTTGACTCAGTAAAGATGGCGGTTTACAGTTCTAGCATCGCGTTATTTTCGGTTTTGACATCTTGCACACAGACATAACATGGTTTTAAGCTCTTTGAAAGAATCTTGATTATAAGCAAACAAAATAAATACTTCAACACCCTCCATAAACTCTCTTGAAACCAAATTTTGGATTAGATCAATGTATCGATCCATCCACTCTCTTGTGTTACAAATAGTAATTAAACATTTAATTAAGTAAAAAAAATCCTCGACAAACTTTTTTTTTGTCAAACTTCTGATTTTTTTCCCTTGTTCTCAATGTATTCGTTGTACAAATGATGAATCAAGTGGTTGATTATATAAAAAATTTTACCACGATTTTGTCATGATTTTTATCACATTTTTGCCACGTTTAGCCACTTCTTTAGCCACAAATAAAACCACGAAATTTTTCGCGACTAAAAATTGAATATATTGTCCGACACAAAGTTGTTTGCTTTGTTATGCGTGACATTTGAAATTGATAGGATTGGTGTGATGTTTTTCGGTGGAATGCCACGAATTTTGTCACGTTTTGTAATGTGACTAGAAATTTTGTCACGTTTCTAGCCACGTTTTTGTCGTAACAACTTTGTCACTGAAATATCGTGACTATTTTCGTGGCTATATTTAGCCACGAAATTTTTTGTTGATAATCGTGACTAAAATAGCCACGATTTACCCATGCAGTGTCATGTTTTTTTACCATGACAAATTTGTGACTATTTCCATGGTTTTTTGCCACAATTCTTACACCAAATGTCACAATATTTGATTCGTGACATTTTCGTGACTATTTCGTGGCTATTTACAATTAGCCACAAAAATTTTGTGGCTATAGCGTTTTTCTCTACTAGTGTGATAAGAATGCATTGTCTGCAAGTTTATGTATGACGAATAAAAAAATTAGGTGAACGCACACAAGTTGCTTGCTGAAATGCGAAAGAGAATGGCCAATAATTAAAGTGCAACTTTTTGTTGTAAATGGAAAGAACAAAGAGAGCGAGTAAGGTTTTAGTAGCTGTGAGAAGATAATTCTTCTTCTTCTTCTTGAGAAAGTTTTTAGGAGTTTATGGATAAAGGAAACCAAACTCTTCGTGAGACAAGTAGGCCAAAAGAATACCTCTGAGTGAGATCGACTAAGGTTTCCAAGTATCAAAAAAGTACCTTTGAGTAAACCATGCGATACTTTCCAAGTATAAGTCTGAATAGTTCTCACACTAGTACTTGTTCTTATGGTGAAGATAGGTTTCAACCTACAATACAATGATCTTGCTTTGGATCTCCAATCTCTTTTAAGCCGCTACATTTATGCATTCAAACTTAGCTCGTGTTCATCCTACGTTAAGTTTGTGGGGGGAGTGTAAAGAGAAGTAAAGCCTATTCCAAAGTTGTTCCAACAAGTAGTGAAATGTCAAAGAATGCTCATGTGTGTAAGGATTCCAACAAGTGTTTCATATAAGTAGTCATGTTATATAATTGAAAAACTTAATCTTGAGAGTTTTCATTTTGTGCAACTCTCTTCTTCCACTTTTATGAATTCCATCTAGAAATCATTGTGTGATTGGTTACAATATAAAGTTTTCTCTTTTCCTTTTGTTTTTTTTTTCTTGAATAAAGCTCATAATGAGCTATCTTATTTTCTACATATGTTTTTATCTTAGCCAGCTCTTATAGAGCATCAATAATCACTTGATTGGATTATCTCTCATTAGGGACATTGTCAGTTGAATCGGGTCGGAGGTCCGAAAAGATCTTTCTTGGGTCATAAGAGTGATGTGTGTGTGGGATTGATTCATCATCATCTCTATGTTTGTATTTTTCATTTGTTTGTAATCTTGTGAGTGTAATATAGAGAAAAGCCAAGAGGAATCGAAGGAACAAACAATGGCATCAATTTGTCAGCAAGTTCATATGGTGTTATCTAGTCTAAGAAACAACCAGACCTAGGGTCCTCAAACTATGTTTTCATTGATAACTCTGTCGTGTTGATTAAGTCGTAGAGGACACTTTTTCTTGTGAGACAATCTTAAGAAGTGAAAGAACTTCTTCTGTACTCTTTCATATTCTATCTCCACACGAGCTATATCTCCGTAAGTTGATAGATTTCACATCTCTTAATGGTTGGTCTAGTTCAAGGATCCTCAACACTCTAACATACTTCAAAAAAATAAAGCTTTTTCGGCTCATATGATGACTTTAACATGAACAATAGCAATGGAAATGGCTATGATAGTTTTAGCGTGAAAAGTTGGTTGGGATCTTATGAATTCTTATCCATACTTATGCTTTCCAAAGAAAATATGTTGGCGGAGACTCCCCCATCTATCTATTACCATTCTCCAATCATCAAAAGCCCAAAAGCCATACTTCATGACTGACTAGATATCCGTTTAAGTTCAAAAATAAAATAGAACTTTCTTTGGTTAACACAATGTCTCGTATCCTTTTGTAAATTTTCCATATTTGAGGCATTGGTCGGAGCATCCTAGAGATATTATGGCACTTTGAATTCAAAAATTTACCAATCAAACTTCTTGCACTTCCCTCCAAGGTCATGAAACTTCCATCATCCAGTACCATATGATTGGTACATCTTCTTCCAGAGACATTGATTGTAGAGCTTGAATTAGTTCGCTATCCATCATAAACAAGATTAGCCTTCACCGTTTCCACCAAAAAATTCAAAGATTTTGTTAAGACTTTCTCTGCTATCACATATCCAAAATTTTGTGAAAAACCATATTAAGACTTGTAATTTCCTTAAAGGAAATTAGCAGTAACGCGCGGCAAAACTAGAAGCGGCATATAGAAAATTTCCATATATTCTTATAGAAATTTCCATTCTTATAAGAGTCTAAACAATGATATATTCCTTTCGGATGAGAGATCCATTCTGATAAGCCAAGGGAGAGTCTCTTATAGAGGAAGAGATCACTGAGCAAATTGTGAAAAACTGAAAAATAAATAAATCAAATTGTATGGAAAAAATACATAAACCTAGAAATTTGTTTTCATCTAAAATTTCAATATCTATTAGTTTAAATTGTGTCTCTTATGGTATTTTTTTTTATTTATTACAACGTTTGGATCTTTATACATATTAATATCTACTAAAATTTAGTCGTGTATATTAATAAGATACAACAGTTAAAATGATATATAAAATTTTAAACAATAATTAATTTTTAAAACATAATTTTTTGATTAATCTAATTAAAATTGATAATGAAATAATATATTAGTAAACCATATATCAAATGCCTATGAAAATACAATTGGACATAATAATTATGATTATTAATGGTAAAATACATTGATATAGCTTATAACAAATCAGTGTGATCCCTTTAATATTCCATCCATTTCACAATGGTAGATGTTTTAGGAGAAAAAGTAGTTTCAAAAACTATGTGTTTTATGTTTCAATACATCTTAATTAGCCAATAACGAAAAAATTGTAAAATTTAAAAAATTTTGTTTGAAACTATTATTTTAAAGTTATAAGAAATTCGTTTTATACAGAAAAAGATATTTATTATTATATATTAATTATTCTTTTACATGTGTGAATAGTTTAAAACGTTAATCATTGTGAAACAAAGGGATTATAGTTCTTTTTGCATTGATGAATGGTTATTTTGATTATGATAAATGTAAAATATTAAGTAGATAGTGATATAAAACAATGTGTATTAAGTAAAACCAAAACAAATCATTAGTAAGGGCATGAAAAGTATACTGTCTAGTAAATTGAATCAAATATATGATTCCAGTTTTTGGACACTTAAAAATATGACATGTGTACATTACACAAAGAAACGGCGCTTAACTATGTAGTGTGTCTCCTTCTCCTCTTACTCTATTGGTTTAAAACTAACGCACAATAAATTAGGTTTTTGGGCAAATAAATAAAGGTGTAAAATGTTTGCAGATAATCTATACACAAGATTTGTATATATCTCATATAGATAGGACGAATCATACATAAAAATATTTTCTACATTCTGTTGTATAAATACAAACATTATTATCAATAAAGGAGTACGATTCACAAACTATCTACATGGTATCAGAGCTTTTTCTGATCCTAATCTAAAAAAATCAAGCAGCCTCTCTTCTATCTCGTTTTTTTCTTTCGTCCTTTCTATCCTCTGTTTTCTCTGTTCATTCTCTCTTCTCACCATCACCATGACCTCTCTACCAGCCCCAACCCCCTCCTTCGAATCCAGCCTTGTCTTTAACATAGCCGATCCTAAATCAACCCTTATCTCCCTGAATATGTCGAACATAACTAAACTTTCTCCAAACAACTTCATCACTTGGAAGTTGCAAGTCTCTGTTCTCCTTGAATCCCATGAACTTCACTGTTTCATCTCCAATGAAGATCATACTCCATCGGCAACCATAACCACCTCAGCCGGTGTTACTCAACCCAACCCAAATCATGCTGCTTGGAAACATCAAGACAAGTCCTTGTACAGCTCTCTGCTTGGCTCCTTGACGCTAGCTGTTCAACCGATTGTTGCTCGTGCATCAACATCACGAGAAATCTGACAGATCCTTTACCGTACGTATGGGAAACCATCAAGGGGGCATATAAAACAGTTGAAACAACAGCTTAAACAAATCACAAAAGGAACCACATCGGTCAATGAATACATGCGTAGCATCATTGACAAAACCGATCAGCTAGCATTACTTGGTGCCGCCTTAGATCACGAGGACATCCTTGACATCATCACTGATGGTCTTGGTGAAGAATACCGAGCCATTGTAGACATGGTGAATGGTCGTGACACTCCTATCTCAATCGATGAACTCTATGAGAAACTTATCATCCGCGAAAACGTGTTGATTGCCTCTGCTCCGGTTGGGACTTCCTTTCCAATCACCGCCAATGTCACCAACCTCAACAGTTACTCTCAATCACCGAGACAACACAATCCTCGCGGCGGCTACTCTAAACAGCGTGGAGGTTACTAAAACACTCGCGGAGGCTATCGACCACCAAGACCATATCTTGGTAAGCGTCAAATCTGTGGTGTTCAAGGTCACAGAGCCAAACGATGTCCGCAATATCAATCACCACACACCACACCCAACTATAGATCATCTCTGCCTCCTTACTATCGTGGCTCCTCTCCCTCACTTGCCCCTCATCTACCTTTGCCGCCACCATAATGGCAACCCCAAGCTCATCATACGACCACGAGCTCTCCGGACATGTCTCTGTGGCTACTTGACAGTGGCGCCTCTCACCATATAGCCAGTGATCTCCACAGCCTCTCACTTCACGCTCCATACACAGGTGGTGAAGGTGTCACGATCGGGAATGGGATAAACCTTCCCATCACACATACGGGTTCAATCATTCTTCCAACTCCTCTTAAGAATTTACATCTCTCAAATACATTATTTGTTCCCGATATGAAGAAGAACTTAATCTCTGTCAACAAGCTGTGCAAAACAAATAATGTTATGGTTCAAATGTCTCCGTTTGATTTTCAGGTGAAGGATCTACACTCGGGGACAACGCTTCTCAATGGCAAGGCCAATGAAGGCGTGTACGAATGGCCGATGATACACAAGCCAAACACTAAACCAGTCTTAGCTCTTCCTTGCGTCAAATCCCAGGCACTAGACTGGCACTAACGTCTAGGCCATCCGAACTCCCAAACACTTCAGTCTATGGTTTCTCGTTTTTCTTTACCTCTTTCAAATTCATTGTCTTCTACTTTACCTTGCAAGTCATGTTTCACGAACAAGAATCATAAGTTACCTTTTTCTACCTCTACATTAAGCTCATCTCATCCTCTTGAAATAATATTTTCTGATGTTTGGACATCTCCCGTGTTATCTATTGATAGTTTTAAGTACTATGTCATTTTTGTTGATCATTTCACTAGATACACTTGGATTTATCCTCTTAAAACGAAGTCTCAGATTGCTCTTATCTTTCCTAAATTCAAAACTCTTGTGGAAAATCGATTCAAACAGAAAATCACAACTCTATATTCTGACAATGGCGGGGAATATATAGCTCTCCGAGAGTATCTATCATCACAAGGGATCACTCATATAACATCTCCACCACACACTCCGGAGCACAACGGGATATCCGAACGCAAACATCGCCACATCGTCGAGACGGGCCTTGCATTACTCTCCCACGCGAACATTCCTCATGCGTACTGGACATACTCATTTGCCGCGGCGGTCTACCTCATCAACCGTCTTCTCACACCAAATCTTCAACACTCCTCACCGTATCAACTACTATTCGATGAAGAACCCAACTATCTCAAGCTTCGGATGTTCGGATGCTTATGTTATCCATGGATCAAGCCGTATG
Organism: Anastatica hierochuntica; assembly: GCA_900406275.1. Classification (NCBI taxonomy): domain Eukaryota; kingdom Viridiplantae; phylum Streptophyta; class Magnoliopsida; order Brassicales; family Brassicaceae; genus Anastatica; species Anastatica hierochuntica. The sequence continues at coordinate 7,236 of OVAN01003287.1, forward strand.
GTCAACACAAATTCAGTCCCAGGTCCACGCCATGCATATTTCTCGGGTACAGTCTCTCGCAAAGTGGCTATATCTGTCTTGATGTTTCCACCTCTCGCATATACATTTCACGTCATGTCGAATTCTGTGAATCGTTTTTCCCTTTCTCTTCTCTTACTCTTTCACGTTCTGCTTCATCTTCTTCATTGTTATCTTAGACTAACCCATCTTATTCACCTTCCGCTACACCTCTTCCTGTGTATCATCAACCACAAGTACAAGACACACCCTCGATCACTGATCCTTTACCTGTAGATGAGAACCAAGACGCACCAGCAATGCCTCCGCTAGCACAGCCACCTCAAACCCAAGACGCACCAGCGGCTCTCGCTCCTGTTAATGCTCATCCTATGGTCACACGAGCCAAGAACAATGTTCATAAGCCCAATTCGAAGTATGGGTTGGCAGCTATTCTCACCGAAATTGAACCTAAGAATCATGTTCAAGCTCTCAAGGAAGAGAAATGGCGACGAGCCATGAGCAGTGAATATGATGCCTTTGCTCGCAATGATACGTTTGACCGTGTTGATCGATCACTGGCAAAGAATATAGTTGGATCAAAATGGATTTATCGTATTAAATGTTTACCTGATGGTTCCATTGACAGGTACAAAGCGCGGTTGGTCACAAAAGGATTTCACCAAAGACCCAGAGTAGACTATCATGATACGTTCAGTCCAATCATCAAACATGCTACGATCCGGCTAATATTAGGTACAGTCGTCGCAAAGGGCTGGCCGCTTCAACAAATTGACGTAAATAATGCCTTCCTTCAAGGTCCTCTCGATGAAGAAGTCTATATGCTACAACCTCTGGGTCTTGAGGACAAAGACAAACCGAATCATGTGTGTCGTCTCAAGAAAGCAGTGTACGACTTGAAACAAGCACCTCGCGCATGGTACACGGCACTCAAGGACTTTCTTGTAAGCATCGGATTCAAGAATACATTCGGTGATGCTTCTCTCTTTACTCTTCACACGGGATCAGCCTATGTTTATATACTTGTCTATGTTGATGATATCATCATCACGGGCAGTGTTGTGGACCAGATAACTCGCGTGTTTGACCTCTTAGCAGCGAAGTTCTCGTTAAAAGATCTTGGTCCACTGTCTTACTTCCTTGGCATGGAAGCTCACCGTACCGCTGAAGGTCTCCTACTTACGCAAACAAAGTACACCACTGACCTCCTGCGCAAGACACGAATGGCCGATGCCAAACCCGTGGCTACTCCTATGTCTTCATCTGATCACCTTACACTCACGTCGGGGAAACCTCTACCTGACCCAACGGAATATCGTGTGACAATAGGAAGCCTACAATACCTTGGTCTCCCTCGCCCAGACATTGCCTTTGCAGTGAATCGGTTGTCTCAATATATGCATCAACCCACAACAGTATACTGGGAAGCGGTTAAACGAATCCTCCGTTATCTTGCTGGTACGGCCAAAAAAGGCATATTCTTTTCCGTGACTACACCGCTCAACTTACATGCATACTCCGATGCAGACTGGACATGTAACAAAGACGACTTTTCGTCTACAGGAGCTTACATAGTGTACCTTGGCAAACAACCAATCTCCTGGGCGTCTCGTAAACAAAAAGGTGTAGCTCGGTCATCTACTGAAACGGAGTATCGTGCACTCACAGAAACAGTATATGAGGTTAAATGGCTTCTCTCTCTCATGTCTGAAATCGGCCTCAACTCTGATAAGCAACCTGTCATCTTTTGCGATAATGTCGGGGCTACGTACTTATCCGCCAATCCCGTGTTTCACTCTCGCATGAAACATATGGCATTGAATTACCACTTTGTCCGAGAAATGGTTCAAGCGAAGGTACTTCGTGTTGCTCACATTAGTTCCACCGATCAGCTGGCGGATGCATTAACAAAACCTCTTCCTCGTGCTCGGTTCACTACTCTAAGAGACAAGATTGGACTCTTCCATAGCCGTCCATCTTGAGGGGGCATGTTAGTAGATAATGTATACACAAGATTTGTATATATCTCATATAGATAGGACGAATCATACATAAGAATATTCTCTATATTATGTTGTATAAATACAAACATTATTATCAATAAAGGAGTACGATTCACAAACTATCTACACAGAGGGGAAAGCTTTTACGTCTCCTCTTATGTTCATCTTCTTCTCTGATTCATCTTCCCTGCATTTTGAACTTATATATAAGTTTTTTGCCAAGAATCTGAGAACGCCTTTAGTCAATGTATTTATTGCCCGCTTATGTAACAATTGTCTTACCTTGGAAATTATTATTCTTTGCTATGACATTAACCCTTCATCAGAGATTATGCTTGTTGATTCGACTTTTCAAATCGATATAACAAGGTCGTTTCAATCATCTGCTTTTTGCAGAGAATATTTAAGGGCTAATCTCAACACCGTCGTGGGATCTGTATCGATCTAGGGGATAATGAGAAAGTTATAAGAGTCTTTTACATTGATCTCTTGGTTTTGGTTCTTCAGGATTAGTTGGGTGAAGATAGGGAATCATGGGCTAGCTGAATTGTTGACGCATTAGAGAAAGAAAAGTGTTTCAATTTGAAATGGAAGGTAGTGCTATTGTCCATTCAATTCTTAGTGTATAGTCCTGAATCTAAGTTAATGGGGCAGGGACATATGGAAATTCGATAAGTTTTCTTTTTCTTATAGCTTCTATGATACTCATAAGATTCTTGTTTTTTCGTATATGTTTGTCTTGTTGGAGTTCTTGGCTACACTAGGCGTGTGAAATGTGTACATCGATTGAAAAGGACTAGAGATGTACTCACAACTGTCATATTTTTTGGTAGAGAAATGATTCATAGGTTCTTTTTTAAAATGATTAGTCTGGCATGTGAATAGAAATCATTAGGTACCTTTTAAGATGATTATGTACATGTTTGGGTTTTACATAGTCTAGAATTTAGATGCTATGAGGCTATGGTATCATCTCTCCATTGAGTTCGTGTTAATGTCCCTTTATTATATTTTGATGGAAACCAAAAAAATTTCTATTATGTTATATATAATGTACTTAGCAGTTAGGTTATGTGACATATATTTAGAATATCCGTATCATATCTAGAGCATACTCGAATAGTGTTACCATGGCAAGTTCTTACACAATGGTCCTACTTATGAAAATGGAGCTGAAGTTCAAGCTTGCAGTAGAATACGTGAAGAGAGTAAGTGATTTTAGTAATTATACATATTCGTAGATGTTCCAAGTAAGTGAAGTGAAACAGGAAGGATCGGTATATGACATTTTTATGGAACGTGTAGTCTTAATCGAAAATGTTGGTCAAGTGTTTGACTTGAGCATGACCACATAAATGGGGGGTGGAGTCTAGCCAAAAATAATTATCGTCATGCTTATATATTATTTGTACGACTTTTTTGTTCTTCTATTATATTGGTAGTTCTTTCACTTTTGTGGATTGCAAGAACAACTTATAAAATTTTGTCTAAATAATTATTGAAAATGCTGAATGGATGGTAAAGTGAACCAAGAAAATAGTGACAACCAAGATGAAGCTAACATGATACATCATTTTAAGCAATACAATTTCACATAAGAGATCCAAGAAATGGAATTCATTTGTTAAGGGTGTTTCTCTTTTGCATCTCAAACATCAACATTGAGATAAGCTCTAATGATACAATATACGATGATTAAAGTTAAAAGAAAATCCTTACTCGTGATGATCATGTGGTGGATGACATATTTTTACAAGGTTAAAGTTATCATCTGTAAACTGAGTAGTTCTTTTTTTTTTTTTTTTCGCCTGTAAAATGAGTAGTTCTAAACTAGAATTTTGGTTCGTAAAATGAGTCTCTCAAATATATTGACATTGAAGAAACGAGATTCATAAAAGGTGTTGTTCTAGCCATGAGCTGAATGTGCACATGCACGTAATCAATATCTAAGGTATTTATTAATTATTTAAAAGAAAAACGCACATAGTTGATTTAAATCAACTGATAAATCTAAACAAAGTACAACTGTAATTTCACAAAGAATTTGCTATAGAAAAACATATTTTAGTAGATTATAAATTTATGAATTAACATATATTTCTATAATTTTTAAAATTCGAAAATACCCTTTAAATAATAAGGTCCAAGTAAATATAATGCTAACATTTTACATTGGCTGTAAATAACACGGCAAAGCAAAATTATATATATATACACACACACGCAAATTTTTTTCAAATTTTAGCTTTTAAAAATTTTGAAAGGTTTTTTTTTATCATATACACTTTTAAAGTGGTGACCAAAAAATTCACTTTTTAAGTCTATAATTATGGGATGACAGCGCTGGGATGATAGTGCTGTTCTACCAACACTTTTGGGACACTGTAAAGCAAGATGTGATCCTTATGATCAATAGGTTCTTGGCGGAAGGCACCATTATGCCTGGTTTAAATGAGACAAAAATTTGTCTCATTCCGAAGAAGGAAACTCCTTTGGAAATGAAGGAGTTTCGACCTATAAGTCTTTGTAATGTCGCATATAAGATTATATCTAAACTGCTTTGTCAAAGACTGAAACGAGTCTTGCCTCTCGTTATCTCGGAGACCCAGTCGACCTTTGTCGCTGGGAGATTGATTACAGACAATATATTGGTGGCTCAAGAGATGTTTCATGGCCTTCGAACAAACCCTGCCAAGCAATTTAAACGCATGACCATTAAATCAGATAGGAGTAAAGCCTATGATCGTGTGGAATGGGATTTCGTTGAGGCAGTGATGTGCAAGATGGGGTTCGCGGAAAAATGGATATGATGGGTCATGCAATGTATCAGATCGGTATCCTACCGGGTTTTAACCAATGGCCAACCGCGAGGCAATATTATGCCTGCGCGAGGATTGCGATAAGGGGATCCTTTGTCTCCTTTTATCTTCATCATGTGTACGGAAGTGTTCATTGGTCTTTTAAGAGAGGCGGAGTGGCTGGGACACATTACCGAAATGCGAGTAGTGAGAGCTAGTCCTCTAGTGTCCCACCTTTCGTCCGCAGACGACAGTCTCTTTTTCTGCAAGGCGGAGCCCCAGGAGTGTTTGGAGATACTGAGGATTCTAGAGGTGTATGGGAGAGCTTCGGGTCAGCGAGTTAATCTGGAGAAATCCTCGCTTATGTTTGGTAAGAAAATATCGGACGCTGCCAGACAGGAGTTGAAGACTATTCTGGGTATTCAGACGGAAAGGGGATTGGGGACCTACTTAGGTATCCCGGAAGATTTGAGTGGTTCTAAATGTAAGGTCTTTGCCTTCATTAGGGATCGCTTGCAGGACCGAGTTAATATGTGGTCCGCTAAGTGGCTGTCCAAGGGTGGCAAGGAGGTTCAGATTAAGGCGGTCGCTTTAGCTTTGCCGGCATATGTTATGTCGAGTTTTCTCCTGCCCCTTGAGACATGTGATCAGATCACAAGTGCGATAGCGAGATACTGGTGGAGCTCGGATCCTCCTTGACGAGGTATTCACTGGGCAACTTGGGATAAGTTATGTGCTTGAAAGGAGGATGGGGGCTTAAGGTTTCGCACACTACATGAGTTTAATTTGGCCCTTTTGGCCAAACAGCTGTGGCCTCTCATTAGATTCCCGAATTCGCTTCTGGCAAGAATCCTTAGGGGCCGGTACTATAAATATACTTCGCCGTTGCAAGCCCCTGAGTCGGATAGACCTTCTTATGGATGGCGGAGCATTCTTGTTTCGAAGCCTTTGCTTCTAAGTGGCCTACGCAAGATGATCTTCTCTGGCCTTACTACCAGTGTATTGGAGGATCCTTAGATTCCGTTGTGCCCGGCTAGGCCGGCTAGGGCGTGTATCCCAGTGGCTCATCCGTTGATGATGGTCAGTGATTTTATTGATAGGGATTCCAAGCAATGGGATACCCAGAAGTTAGAACAATATGTGGTACAAGACGATATCCCCCATCATTCGAAGTTTGACCATTGCAAGATTTTTCCACAGGGATGAGTTTTGTTGGCAGTTTACTATCTGGGCAGTATACAGTTCGGTCGGACTACAAGGCTGCGCGTGCACTATCTTTGGTGGAACTAGAAGTAGACCAACCGAGCCTCAATGGCCTGACGAGTTTCGTGTGGACGGTCGATGTTCCGCATAAGTTGCATCACCTGATGTGGCAGATGTTGTCTGGTTACTTGGCCGTGACTCATAATTTAGTGCAGCGAGGGATGACTTGTATGGACCTTTGCCCATGCTGTGGAGCACCTGAGGAGACCATTCTCCATGCTTTTTTTGAGTGTCCTTCAGCGATTATGTTGTGGATCTTAGTCCCTTCACTATTGCAACGACGCGTGTTCCCAACATCCAGCGTATATAGCAATTTGGCGTATCTTTTTTGGCGGGATGGTAGCCCGGGCGTGGAGGCACATGAATCCTACCCATGGATATTGTTGTTTATTTGGAAGGCGCGCAATGAGCGCCTGTTCCAGGGGATTACAAGAGAGGTGCCAGAGATTCTCAACCGTGTTATATCTAAATGGCGTGCATGGGAGGAGGCTCGTGAGTTGCCGACTTCGTTGAGGGCGTCGGACACAAGTACGCAAACCGTATGTTTGCGTAACATATGCCTGGTTGATGGCTCTTGGAAGGGGTCGAACATTCATAGTGGGATGAGCTGGTCTCTGTTTGGGGTCAATGGAGAGTGTCTCCTTTTGGATTCTCGCAATCAATTTCGGCGTTTGTCTTCGCTCCATTCCGAGCTTGAAGCTCTTATTTGGGCGATGCAGAGCATGGGGGATCATTCGGAGATACAGGAGTTCAGAACTGACAACATGGATGTTATGAGCATGATTGCGAATCCTGATGACTGGCCAGTCTTTGCGGCAGAGTTACGAGAGTTCGAGAGAGCGAGAAGTAACTTTTCGTCTTTCAAGCTAATTTATATCCCACGGGGTTTAAATTCGAAAGCAGACCTTTTAGCTAGGTTAGCTAGATTGCATTCCTCTATTTTTTCGTTTGTGGGTTGTTCTATTCCGGTGTGGCTTACCGCACCACCTCAAGTCTTTTGAATAATAGAAGAGCTTTTTGTGCCAAAAAAAAAGTCTATAATTATGGACACTATATGTATAAATTTGAGTACAATGTTGTTTTCTTCCTTTTTACTAAAGTGTTTTAATAATCATATTAACAATATGTATATTTATGAATCCTATAAATAAATGAGAAATTCCACCAAATAACACATAATAAAGTTTTTATTCCAATGCTAGAGAAAGGTTGGAAAGAGCTCTCACTAATAGTAGAAGCTCAAGTGTTAGTATTCAACAACTTCATAAACAATTGTCGCATGCATACATTGAAGAGGAGTAGTTTTGGAAAACAAAATGTCGTAATCTGTGGTTAAAGGTTGGTGATCAAAATATAAACTACTTCCATGGTAAAACAAAAGCAAGACGAAGTAAAAACAACATTAAAAAGATTGAAGATGAGTTCAGTATAACTCATGAAAAGGATGAGGCCATTGCAAAGTTGCTAAGAAGTACGTCTGTAACTTGTTCACTACGACAAACCAAAGTAATGTCGAGCATTTTTACAGTAAGCTTCAAGGAAAGGTTACACCTGAAATGAATATGGTATGGACTTCAAAATTTACAGATGATGAGGTGAAATGTGCTATGTTTCTGATTGGACCAGATCGAGCACCAACATATGGTTTTACGGCTACTTTCTTTCAACAGTCTTGGGATGAGATTGGAAGTGATGTATGTTCAATGGTTAGAAATTTCTTCGAAATATCAATGATGGAAGAAGATATTAACCATACTAATATTTGTTTACTTCAAAAGGTAACTCCAGCACAAAAGATGGCAGAATATCACTCGATTAGCTTATGCATTGTAAGCTATAAAACAATCTCTAAGATTCTTGTGTTTCGGTTGAAAAGTTGACTAAGTCTACTGATATCAGATTCCCAGACAACATATGCTCCTAGTAGAAACATTTCGGATAATATCCTTGTTGCACATCAATTACTACATGCTTTAAAATAAAAAAATGATTGTGCAGAGGGATAAATAGGAAACAAAGCATATATAGGTAAAGCTTATGACATATATGAATGGACTTTTCTGGAGAGGATAATGAGAAAGATGGGGTTCGATGAACAATGGATCAAGTGGGTTATGGTATGTGTTAAATAATGAGTTATTCGATTATAATCAATGGTCAAGTGTATGCAAATGTTAAACCTATGCGAGGGAAGCGTCAAGGCGATCCTCTATCACCTTATTTGTATATCCTTTGTGTGGAAGTGTAGAGCCAAATGCTTGATAGCTCGGAACATTGCCATCGATTCCAAGGTATGAAGTTAACTCGCCAATGTCCTTCAGTTTCCCACTTACTTTTTGCATATGATTCTCTTCTTTTCTGCTAAGATTATGAACGAGACTGTAAAGAAGTGTCAAATATATTGAAAACATATGAAACAATATCGGGCTAAAAGCTAAACTTAGAGAATATTTGTTTATATTTGGAATGCGAATGTTAGAACCAAAGAGAAGAAAGCTACAAGATATCAGGGGTATCTATAAGGTTGGGGGTGGTGGAAAGTATTTGAGACTTCCTGAGCAATTTGGAAGAAATAAAATTTAGGTGTTCAGCTATGTAGTGGAAAAAGTCAAAAATAAAGTCTCGGGATGGTATAACATTTTTTTTATCACATGCGGGAAAGGAGATTTTAGTCAAAACAATAGCCTAAGCCATGCCTATCAACTCGATGAATTGTTTTCTCTTACTTAAAATGATCTGTGATGAGATTAATAGTGTACTGGCAGATTTATCGTGGGATCAAAATAATGGGAATGGGAAGTTGTCATGGGTTGTTTGGAAAAGAATGACAATACCAAAGAATGAGGATGGTTTAAGATTATGTGATCTTCAACACTTTAATTGAGCTCAATTAACAAACCAAGTTTGGCGAGTTGTGAGCAATCCTTCATCACTGCTAAGTCGATTATAGAGAGGTCGATATCTTCACAATCAAAATTTTTTATACACAACATGTAAAAGAAAATGTTCTTTTGGTTAGAAATCGCTTCAAGTGGGCCTAGAGCTTCTACAGAGTGGCTTACGATACAAGATTGAGGACGGTAAAATGACATCAATATTGTCATATCATTGGATAAATGACTTTCTTCTTCGCAAATGTGTCAACTTTGCCAATCATGATCAAGAGTTAAAAGTTTTTTTACTTTTTTAAAGAAAGATGTAGAACATGGGACCAAATATAGAACATTATCTAACTCCTGGCGATGCAAATCAAGTGAAGAATATCATATTATCTCTTTGTGCCATACAAGACACTCTTGAATGGCCTCCCACAAAAAAAGGACGATATAAATGTCAAGTATGGCTACTGCTATTCTACACATTTCAGGAATACATATGAAGCATGGGAACCACCTCATGGATCACCATATTTAAAGATCAAGATTTGGGGGCTTAATATTCAACCACAGCTAAAACACTTCTTTTAGAGAGTCCTCTCTAATGCTTTACCAACTAATGAGAAATTGAGTCCTGGGTAGATTAAGATTCCCCCTCCCCCATTTGATAACGATGTTGTTTTGAGGATGAAACTATAAATTACATGATGTTCCAATGCTCACAAGCTCAATCCATATGGTGATGTACTCTATTTCGTCGACTTGATACAACGATTGGATCCTTAGAAAAAAATACTGAAAAACAGTTTTGGATTAAAGACAATACCAAGTGTTCTATAGAAGTGAAGTACTTATCGTTCTGGATATGCTAGTACATTTGAAAATCACATAATGATTTCATACTCAATAAATGCTTGGTGCACCCAAGTGTTGTAACAAATAGAGCTTGTAATGCCTCAGGGGAATATTTTGCGATAGTAGTTGGGGGTTTCTTATCTCAACTATCGCAACAGCGTGTAACTCAATGGGAAGGTCGGTTAAAATGAAATTTTGATGCAAGTCACAAAGGAAATGGGATAGACACACGTGTTGGCTGGACATTAAAAGATGAATACAAAGCACATGTTCGATTGGGAATAACAAAACTCAAAAAACAATACGGCATTGCAAGCAGAAGCTACAAATTTCTTATATATGGTCCAACTTATATAGGCGTATAGATATCATTGTATTTGGTTTGAAGGAGATAATGCAGAGTTCGCAAATGTGATCAATGGTGGAGAGGATAATACAAAGATAGCTAATGTCCTAATCGACATAAGATGGTGGATAGAATGTTTACCAAGATGTTATTTAGGATAAGTCAATCGGGAAAGCAATACCTGTGTAGATCTCTTGGCAAAAAAACGTTAGAATTTGATTCAATATGTTATTTATTTCATGTTATGCCTCATTGTCTACAACGTACTTTGTTTGATCTTTAATCTAACAGCCTACCACCTCAGCAACATTCTGGAAAATCACCTCCCATTGCCACGTCAGCATTGTGAACTCGTACATAGTTTCCTCCCATCTTCTTCTAAAATGGTTTGTCCTTCCCTATTCGATGTTTGACTTCCAGGTCTACAGTCCATTACTTCCTCTTCTACTGCTTCCATAATGTGATGTTTGGCCTCCGAAGGAAAGCCCATCTCCCTACAACCTCCCTTCCTCACGACTTCGACGCTGCGTTTCTTCCCCATCGACAGAGACCTCCGTCGTAACTTAGTCTCCCATAATCCTCTAAATCTTTAGCCTCCTTCTTCCGTATCAACATCTCTTCTCTCTTCTCGATACGAAATTAACTCTTCCATGACCACAAATTCACGTGACCGCCTCCCCATCTTTTCCTTTGTAACCGGTGACCCTAGACCCCATAAATGGACCTTTGAACCCAACCTTCACTTCCACAGATCCTCCACATGATATTATATCAAAAATACATATATGAATAGATCAGTGTAATTCCCCTAAACCACCGGAGACGACAAATTATGGTATGTCCTTCCGTATCGATTTTCACCTTCCAACTCTCCCTCCATCAACAATCGTTTCTTAAATTTGATAGTTTTTATATGCTTATCCTAATTAGGCTTTCCCAATCGTCTTTTGATGGCGAAAGAGCAAATCTTATGTTAAAGCAAGCAATTTCGTACAATGTTAGTATGTCTACATATCCAAAAATTTCCCTCCGATTTCAAATTTGTATACTCTTGAACATCTAATGTCAATAGATATGTTGATTGGTTATGTGTTTCATGTGCAAAACATTAGACAAGAAAATTTTGTCTCCTGAAGTTTGATGTTTATATACCTGAGAAACTTTAAGTGACCAAGCAGATATATGATTCTCCAAAGTCAGAATTGATGCGGTTGAATTTGTCGGTGTGTTGACTTTAGACCTAAACGCTATGATGAATATGTTCACTTGGTGAAAAAGCTAATGGTCTATCTGAAGTCAAATCTCTTCAGTTGCCCTCTGGAAGGGGTCCACGCCTCCATTGTCTTATCCACGTGAAGCTTGAAACACAACATTTCCTTAATGGGTTTTACGGTCAAAATATTTTAGCTCTTATACATAATTTTATTCTCATATTAATTTTGATTTTTTTTTTGTTATTTTTCTATCTGACCAAATCCCCTAAATTTTCAAAGAGTTTGATGAAGTACCTTACAAAGCTACTTAGGAACAATCATATTACAGCATAATTCATATTAGTACATCTCATGTCTAAGGTAATTAGCTAAGCTTGTATCCCTTGCTCTTTATTCTCACCTATTGCTTCTAATCCATTATTCAAATGTTTTCCTCCATTACTTGGGTCCATTATTAGCTAGACTCTTTTATCACTTTTTATGTTTTGTTTTTGAGGTTTTTTCTATTTAATCACTAGACTCTTTATCACTTTTTCTGTTTTATATTTTGATTCTATGCGTATCTAAAAACTGTATGATAAAATAATAAAATTTCAAAAATCTTTTAATGGTTTTTTCTCATCACCATTTCACCTTATCATAATGGTTTTAATTAGTTTTCTCCTAGACTGTATAAATTTTTCCAGATAGTAGTGATTCACGCGCAGTAATATATACATAACCAAAGTTTTTTTTCGCCTTACTTAACCAATGTTTTGTGATCTATTTTTGGGTTTCTTCTCTTGATGTAACTCAGCTTTCTCATCTTTGGCAACAATTACAGATATCAAAGTTCATTCTCTAGAGCATGAAGTCGTGATTGCTTTAGGAAGTTACATTAGGAATCGAATGAATACTTTCAGTGAGGCTTTGCGATTGATAAAGCGTAGTGGGATTTATGTAACCAGACACAATTTTTCAAATGAAATAGCTCCTGTTCATATCACTGATCAACCGAGGTTTTTCAATGATGCAGTTAGAGGTGTCATTAAGCTTGGACGTCGTGAGCCATTGAGTGTTTTCAAGCCAATGGAGGGAGACATGGGACGTGAGGATGATATACAGTATGGACCAAGACCATTTGACTTGGACATGTTGTATAGGAAGCTGAAAGTTTGTTACGATAAGCTGATCATTACCCTATGAGAGACTCTGGAAAAGGTCATTTGTATTGGCACATTTGGTTGATTTGCAAAGTCTACATTTGAAGTTTGTTCTGTTTCTACATTTCTCTGTTACTTCTGTATTACACGTGCAACGTCTTGCAAGTTTCAACTTTTTGTGACTTTTTAGATTACCTCTATTTTCATCTATGTGAATATGACCATTGTGTCGACTCATCATCTTCAACGTGGATGTGTTTCCAAATGAAAAATGAAAAGTATTTGAGGCTGAGAATAAGGCAACGTAGGCAGATAATCTATAAAACACTAAAGGATGATGAGTCAACAAAACAAGCTTTAGCTTATATAAAGAGGATCAAGTTTGCTTCTCTTTTAACAGATCACTTCACACACACACATACACTCCTCAAGAATCATTTGTCTCCTATTGTGCATTTTTTCCATTAACATCAAACAAATGGAACATAAGAAAATTGGTGCAAAACTTCAAGATTCGTACGATGAGCAATAGAAATGGGTTCTTGATTATTCTCTCAATAGTAGAGGTCGTATTATGCCTCGGGCTCGAACTGGTGCTTCCTCACAATCTATAAAGCCACTGCATCTTCACCTCTCCTCTCATCCAATTCTTCAATTATCTCTCAGACCTTGCAGATTCATTTCCCAACACTATACACACTACTTGGTCACCAATATTGTAAATGGAAATTTACTTGAACTTATTGTAAATACAAATAATGATAAGTCTTATTTAAAACATCGAATGTTCTAACAAAATGAAAAAAGAACAAATAATTTTTGTATTTGCCTAAATACTTTAAAATGAATAAAGAAATTTATTTCCCATTGGAAGCATATCTCTATTTTAAATGAAGCATACTTATTATTAAAAAGTGTATAGTAAAAAAAATGGATATGTACCTTTTACATCTTCAGAACTTATAATTAAGTATGAAGAAACTAAAATGTATTGTAATATTTTCCAACACTCTTAAACCTTTAAAGTTTCAAAACATTAATCCTATAAAGTTTTATGCAATAACAAAATATACATCACTCGTGAATACAAGAAGTATGAGAAAAAACTATAAATAAGATACTAACACAAATTTTAAAAACGTAGTCCCCACATTCAAAATTTTATATACTTATTGTAATTATTAATAAGAAAATTCAAATTAACTTAAATCTTTTACATATGAGAAGTTTGTGATCTCCAAATCAATAGATTAAGTTATAAATATATACTAATAAGAATTAATGTTCAAATATGTTCTACAGAAAACTTGGTACTATTTGATGTCCAAGTTGTGGACATGAACTTTAAACCATTAACTAGATTTTGACCTGCGCTTGGATTATTTTTTGGATATAATCTAATACAAAAAGATTTAAAGATGATAAGAGTTTTTATTATAGATAAACTATAGTAAAGAACAAATACTTTCCTTACTAAAACGTAATAACAATATGGATTGTTGATGTCAAAATAAAAATTAGTTTCTCCTACCATATATTTATGTCACGGGTTAAACAATTATACGATTATAAAATCAATTCAATTGTATTATCATTGTGAGATTTCTTATTGAAAAACTCATATAAATAATTTTATAAATACATAATAATTTCTTATTTTAAAAGCTCACATAATTTTAAATTTCTTACATATATATTTTAATTTTTTCTATGAGTGATATGCAATGTTCAGACCGGGTTTGACCGCAAACCGGAAACATAGTCGGGTTTGGTCAATAATAAACACAAAAAATAGATCGGTTAAAAGACCGGATAAAACCAGTTAAGAACCAAATATTGACGAACTGTTTAATCGGATTCGAACTTTGTTTTTATTCTTTAATAAAATTCAATTTATTCTATTAAATATTATAATTTTAGATAAAATTACACATTAAAATTTTAAAAATAATATGATTTTATTGTTTTGATTAATATTTTAAAATAAAATTTATTCTCAACTATAATAATATTTTAAAAATAATTTATTTATTCTCAATTATGATATTATTTGTAAAAACATCATTAAACCTGGTTGAACCAGTCATATCATATCGATCCATGACCAAAAAAATTATCATGTACGGTTGCCGATTCGGTTTTAAAAAATATTGAATTTATACATATTTAATCATTTCAAACTTGTTATTTGTAATTGCTAATCAGTGAGTTTTTGTCATATATTTTTCTTTTATAAGTTTTCAAAAACTGAAAGGAGAATCATTCACTAATTAACTAAATTATTAGCTGAATTAATGGATTGAATAATCAAGTTGTTATACGATATTTTAGGGAGCAAAATTAATATTAATATATGGGTTCAAAATTTAGTAATATCACACGGTAAACAAAGTTGTGTGCTTTTGTTTTAATAGTATAGATAGATGATTGCATTAACATTATCTCTAAAAACAATAAATTATGTCTCAATTTTTAATTTAAGAAAATAAAATTAACATATTACTCCCTTTGTTTCAAAAAGAGTGTCATTTTGACATTTTTCACACAAAATAATAAAACTGTTAAAAAATATTTTTGGTCATTCATTAATTCATTAAAAAAAAGTTTGTCTCTCCGATTAATACATTGAAATAATAAGGTTAAACACTAAATTTTATTTATAATCTGAATTGAAAATGTAAAATCAAACTCTTTCTAAAACAATCCTAAAACCTCAAAAGACACTCTTTGTGAAACGGAGTAATCATTAATTTAGGAAATCTTTTGAATTTTAAAGTAGTGATTTCAACTAAAAGTATATTCTCTAACAGCAAATTATCTCATTTAAAATTTTAGTTTATAAATATGTATTAAGAATGTACAACGATATTTTTTATGGAACAAAACTAAAAATCTCAAACGACACTCTCTGTAAAACAGAGAAAATATTAAATTAAAAAACTTTAAATTTTAAGATAGTTATTTCAATTAATGTATACTCTCTCACAACAAATTATCTCATTTAAAAAATCTTTTGCATTTAATTATTTTATATAAAACATATTTATAAATAGTATGTGGTACCAGAACCTAGAAGAATGACTAGCTTTTAAAACGCTCATTAAAGAATTCCAAGGTTTACTGTCACTGCTTCCGGAGTTTACTCTGAATTCTATTCTTCGCACACTAAATGGAAAGGCGGATAGTCTGGTCTGAAGCACTATATCCTCATTTCATGAATATACTTTTGTTGATAATGTTCCACCCAATTTGATAACCAATCTCGACTTACTTTTTAATGTTGTATGGTTGAAAAAATAGTATGTGGAAACAAATGAGTAAAATATTTTTATTACTAAAATACATTAAATAACGATCATTAATAATTTCAATAAATTTATTAATATTAAATATAAAAGACCTAGGAAAGTAAAACAGAAAATTCAAATTAAAATAAACGGTTAACAATTGCATGTTGTAATGCATTAACGGATTTTGTTACTACGTAACACAAATGATTTGATGGATTGTTGAATTATGTATTTACCAAACAACTTTGTAAATTCATCCTCATTCTAGTTTTTTGAAACTTATATTTTAATTATATTATTTTTGTTTAAGAGAAAAATAGAACAATTTAAAAATAGTGATCTTTCATAAACTATTTTTGAATATTAATTTAATTAAAAATTATATAAATAATTGATGTACATAGAAGTGGAAATCTTAAATAAAAGGAAATTATTGATCTTAGTTAATTGTATAATACACCCTACAATTTTCCAAAAAATAATGCTCCATTCGTTTCAATTTTCTTCTTTCATGAGTTTCAGATTCTTTCCTTTTTTCTTTAATCTCCATATTTAATACTTTTGGGGGCACGATCCAGACTCCAGGTTTATGTGCAACATGTATCCCTGGGAACACCGGACCTACGACACAATCTCTCAAGACACCTCCGGGGGCACGGTCCAGACCCCTGAACCACATACAAGCCTAGAAGGTATTGCCGAGACCCTAGACTTCTCGGAGCCCGCCTCTCAGAATACCTCTGGTGGCATGATCCAGACTCACGAACCTGTGAACGAACCAACACAGGACCCCCCATAATCTCTTCACGATAGGGTACTTGGAAGAGAAGAATGGAGAATTCCTATTATGCAATACATTTGGGAGGGTATAGCCCCCCATAAGTGGGAGGCTCGAAAACTCAAAGCTTTAAGTGCAAGGTATTGCATAATCGACTCTAATATCTATAAGCGAAGTGTGTCAGGACCATACCTGAAATGCGTTCATGGTCTTGATGCCATTAAGCTCATGAAAGAAATACATGAGGGCTCATGCGAAAACCATTTAGGTGGCCAAGCCTTAGCCATCCGAATCAAAAGACAGGGTTACTTTTGGCCCACTATAATCGCAGATTGCGAGACATACTCATCTCAATGCGATCATTTACCAACTAACTGAAAAGCTATCCTCGATATCTGCATCCTACCCCTTTATGCGGTGCTCTATGGATGTCGTTGGACCATTGGCTGCATCAGGAAAAGGACAATAGAAACTACGTTTCTTACTAGTCCTAACCGATTACTTCACAAAATGGATAGAAGCAGAGGCTCTGCAGCAAGTAACCAAATTTGAAGTTGAAAGATTCGTATGGCGAGACATCATATGCTGCCATGGAGTCCCCTATGAAATCATAATAGATAACGGATCTCAATTTATATCCGACGATTTCATAACTTGTTGCGACAAATGGAACATACGCTTAACTACGTCCACACCTCGATACCCTCAAGGAAACGAACAGGCTGAGGCTGCTAATAAATCAATATTAGAAAACCTCAAACGACGTTTGGGTACTAACAAGAAGTCTTGGCTAGAAAAGTTACCTGAGGTCTTATGGGAATGCCGTACGACCCCAAGAAGAGCTACAGATGAGACCCCTTTCTCTCTAGGTTATGGGATGGAGGTTGTAGTCCCAGCCGAAACCTCAGTCGGAAGTCTCCGACTAAGTCTTTGTACCTCAAACCCCAAAATCAATGACCAGATCTTTTTTGATAACTTGGACCTAATCGAAGAACGCCGAGATCAGGCAACGATCCGTATACAAAACTATCAACATGCAATGACCCAACACTACAATTCCAAGGTGAAGCCTCGGAAACTCGTAGTGGGAGACCTGGTCCTGCGAAAATTTTTCGACAACACCAAAGAGTGAGGCGCTGGGAAATTAGGTATCAAATGGGAAGGTCCTTACCGGATCATACACATGGTGCATCCCAGAGTCTTCAAGCTCGTAAAGGTACGAACCGGGGTACCACAAATACGATCTTGGAATGCCACGAACCTCAAGAAGTATTATCACTAGATACTGCCTGAACAACCGAACTACGTTAGGCTTGATCCCTTGGCAGGGTACGTAGGCAGCTCCCACAATGAGTGCAATCCCCATCACATCGTAAATCACTATTTTATGTTGAAGCAATTTCAGATATCTGGATGATCGTTCCAAAAGCTACAAGTTTCGATCATCAGACATCTGATAAACAGGTCTCGGACCATACCAGATCCAAGAACAAGCATCTATGTTGTAATATATTCAATTCTGAAGAATGAATAAAATATCTCTTTGTGCATTATTACTTAACAAGTTTTCGCATCAAAATCAAGTTCCTAGAAACCTAAAAGGTCGTAAAATCCTATCATCAAAATCAGGTTCCTAGAAACCTAAAAGGACTTCCTTAAAAATCAGGTTTCTAGAAACCTAAAAGGTCTTAAAATCTTATCATCAAAATCAGGTTCCTAGAAACCTAAAAGGTCTTAAAATCCTTAAAAATCAGGTTCCTGGAAACCTAAAAGGTCTTAAAAACCTTAAAAATAAGGTTCCTAGAAACCTAAAAGGTCTTAAAATCCTATCATTAAAAATCATGTTCCTAGAAACCTAAAAGGTCTTAAAATCCTATCATCAAAATCAGGTTCCTAGAAACCTGAAAGATCTTGGAACCTTATCATCCAGTCAAGTTCTCAGAAACCTAAATAGTTTCGTAAACCTTATAAGTCTAATACTGAAACTCAAGTCCCTAGAAGCTTGATCCTTGAGGGGCCTCAAACCTGCATATCGGTTTCAGGTTCCAGCAACCTGATCCTCGATGACACCTGCTCAAGGTTTCTAGAAACCTAATCCCCCGAAAGCTCAAAGAGCTAACCAACAAACTTAACATGTATCCCATCGACTACATTTCAAGGATTGCACCTGGTACCCAGGAGCTTTGGGAACCTCGTATGATCTAAGGAACTTGGTCCCAAATTAGTCTATAAGGCTTGAAGGCCCATTTTTTAGATATTTTGAAGTTTAAAATAAGGCTCTTATGTGAGCCTCGATCTTCGTGATATATAAAACGATGAAAGGTTGAATATCTGAAAATTACTTAACATTTAAAGAGGCACCTATATGCCTCATCAAAAGTGGGTTTAAAAGCCTTCCAGGCTCCCCATTCTTGGAAAACTGAAACAAAAGAGTTTAAAAGCCGCTCCAGGCTACGAGTACTGAAAGTGAATAAGGTTTAAAGGCTGCCTTACGCTCTAAGTATGAAAACGAAATTAAGACAATAAAAGAAAGAGAACAACTTTTCGACTTCCTCAGGCTTCGTCCATCCTATCCTCAGCCTCCTTGGATATCTGTTCACGAACTTCACCTGTGTCAACGAGACCTATGTTGGAACCATGCTCACCTGATCTGGATTGGTCATTAGCCTTCATGGCGGGAGCTACGTCAACACCCGGAGTCCTGGATATCTAAGGGAGAGGTAGCTTGCTGACGGTGAAGTCCGAAACCTGAGCTTTCTCATAGTTTTCCTTGGCTTCCGGGAAGAGAGCTGCTAGCTTGTCATGCTCCTCCTGAACATTGGTAATCTCTTGAGAAATCAGGTCTTCCAGGAGCTCCATGTTGGCCTGAATCTCTTGAACAGAGATCTGGAGAGAGTTCTCTTCTTTCTTCTTTTCAAACTTTTCCTTCACCATCATCAATCTCGTAGGCTCCCATAATCTCCTTCTTCCCACGCCTGACAGCCAGACGAACTTCGGTAGCCTTGTTCTTAGTCATCTCACTATTCACCGACATCAAATCCTCCACCTAAGCCTCCAAAGTCTTCTTGGAGCTATCCAGAAAACAAACCCTTTTACCTTTAACATCAACGTCGAGTTTGAGGTCATTAATCTTCTCAGATGAGACCTGTAGCTGAGACTTTAGCTCCTCCACCTGAGCCTTAAGCTTTTGAGATAGCAATCTTGAGTGCTCCAGCTGGTCTTTGGCCTCCTGAAAGGCTTCCTTCACGTCCTGAAGCTCCCTTGCATCAGGAAAACCTTTAATCTGGTTCTCATAGCCTAAGAATGCTTTATTCAAAGCATTGGCTAGCTGCATTAAGATATAAAATGCAAAGTTAAAACTGATGATGACGACGAAAGTGAGTCATTAACAAGAATCTGTACCTGACCAAAGCAATAGGATACATCCAGGTACCCATAAGAATTTGATAAATGAGATATAGCACGAAAGGCACACCCGATCAGTTTCAAGTGGCGCATCAGTGTTGCCAGCTCCCAAGCATCATCCAAAATCGACTTAGGCCCTGAATGGGAAAATTTCCATGAGCCTTGGCTGCTCTTGGATGAGACAGGCCTTGAATTCCTTTCGTTGGACTCAGTACGAGCTCTCTTAGGAGAGTGATCAGACCCCTGACCATCCTTGGCTCTCACAGGGCTTGGGGCACGTCTCTTGGAAGTCTCACTCACAACTACTACCATCTCGTTCCCCTTTACCTCGAGACCTGCAACCTTAGACTCCTCCATGGGTCTCCCCATAGTTTTCGAAGCCTCCTTAACAGTCAAAAAAGGGAGGGCGATCAAGGGAAGCTTGGAGGAGCCCTCGTCGAGAACTTCTTTGATTGATTTCCTGAAGGAGCCTGCTGAGACCTTGTCTCAAGCACTGCCATGAGTCTTTGAACTCCCCGCAGTGGTGTTTGGCTTAGGCTTGTTATGGAATAACTTTTGAATCGGCATTTTTGAAATGGTTTCAGAGGTACTGGCGCCGGTAGATACGTCGATAGGAGCCTTTTCGTCTGAATCTTAGAAAATGCAAAAAACAACAAACAAATGAAAGACCATAAACAAAGGTCTTCGTGTTAAAATCATAAAGTCATTTAGAATAGTGTGATAATTGTTGGGAGTAATTTAGGCCATGGGAATTCCCTCAAGGTTAGATGGAGTACATCAGTAAGACCTCAAAGCAGGGGAATACCAAGAAGCAGGAAGCCAGACGACGTTGCATAACTGGAAGCCGGAAAAGCCAGCTGATCGCCGACTGTTACTTGTTTTTACAATTTAAATTAGCAGATAATGATGTGTATTCTGTAGATAAAGATGCATATATTTTATAGATAATCATGGTATATCCAATTCTTGGAGGGATAATCATAAACTCCATGTATAAATATAAAGCTGAAGGGAAAAACGTGGAGACACGAAACCCTAGGCTAAGAAATCAATAAAACACATGTCTTTTTCACCATCATCGATCTTAAAGCTTATAACAGCTTCAAACTACCTTTGCTAAGACATTCATTGACCTCCAGCTTCCGTAGTGCTTACAAAGAACGACCAAAATCACCCGTAACAGTTGGCGCTAGAAGGAGGGAAAGATTTCAAAAAATAGCTATGTGACGATGGTTGGAGATAATCATGAATCAACAAACATCACGCCAGGACGAAAAAAGCTCACCTACGAGGAGATGCGATCTTAGCTAGAGACTTTGCAAAAGAGACTAGGAGAGATGGAGCAACTTCGAAGGGATCAAACTCCAACTGGAGCTAATGCCGTAACTACAGAGCTTCAGACCTTGAGACAGCAGATGGAAGTTCATGCCAAGACACTCCAGGAGAACACGCAACGTTTGCAGAAACTGGAGCTGCAGAACGAGACCCTTAGAGAGGCAAACACGGCTTTGACACCAAATCAAGCCACGACTCAGAGGTTCAGGGTCCACGTGCCCCTGATGGCAACTCTGGAAACTCTTTTATTACCAATAAATCGAGAGAAAGAGGAAACCTAGGAACCACAGTGTTGGGCCCGAATACGGCCCATTACCTGAAGACAAATCAAGAAACGGATAAGGCTTTGGAGAAGCGATAATGAGCTCATAATGGACCCTAATCAGATCCATTAGGACTTTGTCCCCTAAAGAAAATCAGAAACTAGCTTTGGAAACCTTCAGATAGGCTGAAGGGGTACATGATCAGATTAGCCGAAGGCTATTTGCTAACAGAGAGCTGATAAGACAGGTCTCGGACAAAGAGAAGAGGTCATAGACTTAGTCAAACAAGTTGTTGAGCATTCCGGGAATTGAGGAGGACATCTTGGAGTGGTTGCAACAACTCTCAATCGTGTGAGGAAGCTATTTAAGAAGAAGAGGAGGCGAACAAGAGGGGGTTGGAACTCATCTTTGACCTAGATACACTTAGCTACCTTTAAATTACTATTGTATCCAACAAATCATTCATAAGTCATAATCAGATTCCTCTCCCATTTACCATTCGTGATACTAAACCTCTTTTGTATTCATTGTTTCGATTATAATCATCAATACGAATAGCTTTCATTCGACTAGTTCTTACGTGATTCAACCCACGAGATCTCTCCCTAATCTAAACCTATCAACAAAATCTAAGAGGTGAGTTTAATCCCTCACATTTGGCGCCGTCTGTGGGGACGAGATAACTGAATCCCTTACTCCGTAGCTTGAGAATGAATCCTATCGATCACGGAATGAACCCATCTGACCCTGTCAACGAATCAGAGCTATGACTCACCGAATGATGGAGATTCCAATCTCACTTCCACGGAGCCTCGACGTCTCGACCACCGCTCTGAGCAAAAGCCTTCGGCTGGTGCTCAACCCGATCAGATCACCACCAGAATAACCAATC